>VDFB02269851.1:0-181392 GCA_007258455.2 Sequoia sempervirens | reverse complement strand
AAATGTTAATATTAAAAATAAAATTAAAGAATTAAAGTAAAATACTAAAATAAAATAATTTTAATTTTAAATATATAATATATTTAATATGAAGTTTTTTTAATAAAAATCAATTATAAATTATAAATTTATTATTGCAACATAAAAATTAAAAAACCTAAATTAAAAAAAAGAAATTAACAAAACATCAAATTGAATTGCTGCATACCATGTAGATGGAGATACATCAATGGTTCGTAAGTAGAGGTTGCAACATCTAATGATTTAAAAAAAATTGACACTTGTAATTACTCATGCCATGTTCACTCAAGGGATTTTTATGCCTTTCATGCCGCATTCAGTCAAAGATTTTTATGCACCATTGCATTCTTAGAATGCCTAAGAACGTTGGAATGCCTAAAACGCAACTGCTTCTTAGAACTCCTTTTCTCGGGCTTGCGACTCTCCTTTAAAATGTGTAGGTGTCACTCCTCTCAGTTTGATTGTGAGCTCATTTTAAATATCAAAAAACCCTAACACACGAATGCCTTTTAAACGTATATTTTAATAAAAAACTTTTGCTTGTTTTTTGTATGAATTTGAAAGTGAATTTAAACAAATTTGATATGATTCTCATAAATTCGCTGAATTTCGAACTTGAAGCTGAAAATTCAGCGAAACTTGTTACACAGGCCATGACTAGGCCATGAGTAAACTTCTCCTAGTAATTAATGCCTTCTCTTTGTAAGAACCCTTCTACAACCAATCGAGCTTTGTACTTGTCAAGAGTACCATCTGCCTTGTACTTGACTTCGTACATCCATTTGCAGCCAGTGGGTTTCTTCCTTGGTGGAAGATTTGAGAGATCCGAAGTTTTATTTTTCATAAGACTTTCATGTCCAATGGTGTTGATAAATAAGTTTGTCATCACAGATTTCAATGTGAGGTGCCTGACGAACAATAACAAATGTTCCAATAGTTGTATAAGTAGTTACTTGACTAACAACTTTCCTTTGAGAGGGGCTTCTCCCTCAAATGTTAGTGGTTTATTGTGTTTTTGTGTACTTTATAGTGGTAGACACATGAATACTAACTGGGATTTCACAACCTATGACAAACTATGAGAGGGTTTTACCACAATGCATGTTTTGATGTGCATTGATGAAAAAAATAACAAACCTCAACATATGAAGAGATAGGCCATTTGAACACATTCAAACCAAGATACCAAGATATGAATGTTTTCATTACATCCATTGTATAGATTACCAATGGTTTGCATAGTTACACAAAGAGATTATTGATTTAACAAACAATAAATTGGTAATAATAACATAGGAACACATTTAGAACATACGAACCAAAATGCATTCTTCATTATCTTTATGAAATTATACAATTCCAAAAATCCTTCTATACATAGTGTCAATCCAAAATTCCTCATAAAATTTCTTTTAAAGTTATTCTCAAATGTTTCCTCTCTGTAAGAGTCTCCTTTTTTACAATACAAACAACCTTGTATTTATAGGCCTCCTCAAATAACTACCTTGTAAATACCTCAACCACCTTTTTGAAACATGATGGTTCTAAAAATAATAAACCTTATTTGGTTATAATTTTCATCACTATTAATAGAAATAAGGCTCATTTTCTAACCTTTAGTTACAATAAGTGATATAAATCACTTTTACAAAAAGGCAAGTAGAAACTCATAATTACAAAGAAATAGGGAGTTATTGGTTTTGTCGTGTTAGAATTGGCTATGGCTGCCAAGATCTATGGACCAAATGGAAAGCACAAAGAGAGAGAGAGAGAGAGAGAGAGAGAGAGAGAGAGAGAGAGAATATGACAAGAATAAACTGTATTCAATGTCAATGATATGAGATGATTGTTGTTTACAATGAGTAAGACCCCTTGGTTATATAGCCTAGGTGGGAACATAGAAGGGCATAAGATTATGATATGAGACAACTATGGAAAGCTATCACTCCACCTAAAGTGGAGAGATAATCACATGATGTGTCCACAAAAGGTGGAAGTGATAAAGTAATGACATGTCAAGTCCACCAAAAGTGGAAATTCTGCAACAACCTCCTATGTGGTCTCTAAGTAAACTTAACTAAGGTGTAATTATGACCTAGGACAAGGTACACCACTTTTAATTACACCAACATGTCGGGGTGGACATTGTGTCTTCTTTCAACGCATGAATCATCCTTTCAATAGCAACTTGGCATTCAAGGAAATGCACCCCAATTGCATTTGCTAAGCATCTTTTCCTTCTGTGAATATAACTTTCTCTAGAATAATGGGAAGAATTATATAACGCATGATCAATTCTTGTGTATTCATCTTCATTGACATCTTCACAGTAATAGGCATGGTATAGAGCATAGTTTTAGGTTTGATCACACAAATATCACATTGCATGCCTTTATGAAATATCCTTTGAGTATTCTCAATAACACCCATACTCTTCTTTGTGACATAATCATGCATGCTTGTAGTTGGAGGGTTAAAGGGAAAATATGATCATCAAAACCAAATTTAACATTACCAATGCTTTGTTCACCCTTGACATTCTTGAGAGATGGTGCATTGTCATTTGTGCTAGTGTCACTGACAGAGCCTTCTCATGTCAAATATTTCCATATGCTAAAAGAGTGATCATCCACTTTCCTCTTAACATTAAGAACCTAAACAAAATTAGTAACACCAAATTGTTTTGAGAAATATATTCTATCGCCTATGCCTTCTGACACCTCTCCACAACAATATATGCTTTGCTTTCTTGTCCCTCACAAGATAAAATTGTGATATAATCCAACTCTATGACAAAATAAAATAAAATAACTTTCTCAACGCAAATGTTATAGCTTTGGCTCTATACATGAGAGTTCCAATTTAACTCTGAGTCTTTTGAGTTGCAATAAGACCAAACACTAGAAATACAATTGTTTGGATGGGCTTTAAAAATTCTAACAATCTTTAACTTGTTTATGGTGACTTCAATTAGTATTTATAACATAGTAGGATCAAGCACTTCCCACTTCCTATGTTAAACAAAGAATGATTTACAAATACAAATCACTCTACTTGAGTATTGCCAACCCCTTATGTTGAATTTAACTCTTGGTTGACATTTGACTGCTTGCATATTGCTACATAAAGCATTACTAGATGTACTGGCCAAAATGCATTTGTTTAAGGATTTCCAGTGCAATTTTTATCATAGAAAAGAGGGCTTAAGCTCTGTATTAGGCACATCCATATACACAACTTGAGGATCTCTAATCAGAGAAAGAGCAACACTATGCCCGCTCTTCATGCCAATACTGTATTTTCCCACTAAATTGTCACAAGTCCCTCCATTGGAAAGAACTGCGCTTTTAAGGATTCTTCTAGAGCTTGGATAGCACAACATTAGTAATGAAAATTTGAAGGGATGCACCTTTGAGATTCTTTAGCCTACTGTAAAATAAAAGATGTTCCGTTTCAAAAAGAGTTTCCTAGATGAGGTCATGTCGTGTATAAACACCATTGTTTGTGTATATTTTGTCCGTATCTGTACATATATCCATACCTTGCATATATGTTGTTTTGGAAGTGGGAGTCCGAAATCCAATCATTATGTTTATATGTTCTTTTAATTAAATTTATAATTTTGAACATGTTGTATATATATTCCCGTACTTGTATCCAAGAATTTTTTTTTCTGTACTGTCATATTGGTACTCAAACCTGTACCCGAATTGGTAACCTAGATAAATTCCCACATTTCAGGTGGGCATAATCATACAAGCAGCAATTACTGAATGAGGAGCTCTTAAATAGAGGTTGTATTTGTTGGGATAATTCTGCCTTGTATTAGGTTGTGAGACTTCTGCCTTTTTAGATGGACAAGTCTCTTCAGTAAATAGTAGAAGTAAACCTTATATAGTAGCATGTAAGTGTTCCAGTTCCCTTAGAGAGAATGAAAAAGACCAAAAAATATATTAAGATCCATGGATGTTAAGGGACTGAAACATACAGTGGATACAATAGCAAAAGACTAGGACAAAAAAGGGACCTTGGACACGTGTCCGAAATAAATAAAGTTAGCAAAGCTAAAAAAATATACATGGGTTAATCTAAAAAGAGTAACCCCAAATTAGTACAATTATAAATAGAGAAAGAAGGGAAGATCCCACAAAGCAACAGAAACAGATAAAGATCATTCAGGTGAGGGGAACCAAATCCTCAAGCATCATTGTCCAAGGACATGTTGGAGGAGTCACTGGTACTAAATCGATCACTGTAGGAGTACCAATGCCGAGTGTGAGATATTCATCAGGGAAAGCTTAGGGATGAGGGTGTCAGGCTGGGGAATCCTAGGAGGTAGTTCATTCCACATAACTTAAAGATTGGGCTGGACAAGTCCTCAATCCTTTCAGTCTAAATCATTTGATTTTCCAACAGAACTCTAACTGGTGCTTGTTAGCTCACTCTAGAGTAGATAATGCATGTGTGACTATATGATGCATTAAGATTTTGGTAACTAATTATAATTAAATCAGCTGAAATTGGTATTGTGAAAGCAGAGAAACAGGTGTAGAAATTTCGAAATTTGCTAAAATGTTGTTAATACTAAACTTATTGTATTTTATAAAATAATTTAAATAAATTGTGGCTAATGAAATGAGAAGTATAAAGCTAATGAAATGACAAGTATAAACTTTCGTTATTCACAATAAATGTTTCCATTTAACAGATTCACAAAATAATTGGGTTGGATAAAACATGTTGACATTTTTTTCACATGCTGACTATTTTTATCAAATGGATTCTTTGCAGTGAGGCTGCAGGGAGAAATGCCAACAAAGTTGTTCTTTATGAAGATGCAGCGAAAAAGAAACTTCAAGAATTTATTGCTGCTCTTCGTGGATGCCAATCAATGGTACAAGCTTGTGTATCTTTCAAGGACACAATGGAGGAGATGAAGTCCACTTTGTTGCAGAATAATTTGACTCCAGGTTGGTTTGGCTAATGTGCTTTTATTGGTCTTCTTTAGTTTGCTCTATATTCTAATTTAAAATATTATAATATCATTGTGAAGTTTTTCTTTTCTTTTTCTTATCTCTTTATATGCTATATTTATTGTACTCCTCTTTCTTTATGTTATGCATGGTTTAAATGTACAGGAAGAGGTCTACCTGATGTGAAGTCAATTATGAAGCAGTTTGAAACTGCCTTTGATTGGTCAGAAGCAGAGAAAACTGGCCGAATTCTGCCGTGTGAGGGTGTGGATAAGGATTATGATTTGGCTAATCAAAGAGTGAGGGAAATTGAAACAGGTTTTACAAAACATTTGGAAAAGCAACAGATGCTTTTTGGATGTGATGCAAAGGTAATTGGTTTTTTTAAAGTTTTCCAAATTTATTTGTTATAGAGTTTTCTAAATTTATCCAGTTCTCTTTAGTTCCTAAAATGTCCATGCATCGGTTAGTTTCTTGAAAGGCTATTTAATATCAAATCATTTGTGTATGTGATAGCAGATTACTTATGTTACTGTGGGGAAAGAACAGTACCAAATAGAGATACCTGAAAGTATGCTGGCAAAAGTGCCTCATGAGTATGAGGCTCGGTCATCAAAAAAGGTTTGCGGTTACCTGCTTGTAATTTGTCTCTTTCTACTGGAAATTACAATTGCATACAATTTTAAATACACATTTTTTACACTGAGAGGCATTTTATAGTGGTAAACAAGGGGACAGTGAAGGTTGTAATGTTGTCATTCTGTTAGGTTGATAAACTATTATTGTACATGTAGGAGTCATCACTGATTTAAACCTATTTTGATTGAAAGCAAAGTTTAATAAAAATTATCATTTTTACCATATTTACACATTCAAGAAAAATAACCACAAATAACTACTAGGAAGTTGCTGATAATCTGAAGAGAAGAATTGTGCTGAATAGGTTACAAAATTCAAAGCTATTGCAACAAAATCAAAGCATACACATAAACAGAGGCTTTACCTTGGGAAACCCTTTTGGGAAAAACCCTAGCAGCTTCAGCAACACTCTGATATTATCTAAAGAATAAGATTACAATGCACAAGAGATTTAATTTGTGCTAAGAAAGATCTTTCACTTTCTATTAAATCCAATAGCATGTACCTTTAGAGTATTTGTCCTTAATACAACATTCTCTCTTAGAGTGTAATGTCCCCCTTTTGGACCAAGGAAATAATTTAATTTAAGTTGCTTGAAAAGTAACTTCAATTTTAGAAAGGGCAACTTATATTTTATTACTAAATTATAAGTGTTATCAAAAGTTGTTGCTAAGACAAGGGGGGGAAATGAAATTAAAATATTAAATTTAAAAGAAAAATAATTTCTAGAGACTTCTTGGAAGCTAAAAATAGCAAACAAGTGATTATAAAAGGAGCCGGGTTGGAAGAAAATCATTGATTGTTTGTTGCCAAAATCCCTTTCTTGAAGATTGGGCATTTGTGTTCATCTTTTGCCCGAAGGACAAATACCTTCTTGGTAATGAAATTAGACGATGAAAACTCTCTTGGTTTTCGGATTGGATTTGGGGATGAAAACCTCTTATCCAGCAGAGGTGATTCCATCTAGGCATTGCATTTGTGTAGGAAATTCGTTTCAAGAACTTATTGAAGGCATTAGGAGTTGCCAAAGATTGAAGGATTCTTGGTTTAAGTTGGTTTGTGGTTTTCTAGTATTCTGTTTGATATAGAGGATCATTATTTGTGTTGGTTATTTGAGTTTGATATTTTAGTTGTGAATGATATCAGAATATTATTTTATATTAGTTGGCTGTACTATATTTTTTATGGAGTTATTTTTTAAGAGTTGATTTAATTTTACAGTTCATACATAGTACAGAGATGATATGAATGGTGCCATAACTTTTTAGTTGCACCTTTTTGATACAGCTGTATCTTGTTATATTAACTTTTTTTTGCAGTTATTCTAATATTCAACATCCACATGAAGGAGGAATAATATAAGTCTTTGGAAGTTTGGGTGGGCCTCTTTTCCTTTAAAGGGGTACAAAGGGAATCAAAATATTAATAATTATGCTGATTACTTTGGAGCTAACATACTGCCATGCCTGAAGTTTATATTTTTGTTGAAGCGCTGCAAATAATTAGTAGGGGTGGCAATTAATAGATTTGAAAGAAATATTTTTATTGTAGTTATCGCTTCATACTAGCTGCAATTAATAAGACCTATTGGGAGGCCGTACTGCTGAACCCCTGTTGTCTTAATGGTGCATTTTAACCTGCAATTTCATTTCCAAGACTAGTTGCATCATATGGGAGTGATAAAATGTATTTTTGAATGCTGTTACAAATTTCCGGTTTATTTCAACAGCCAAACAACAGCCATACAGCTGCAATAAACAGGGATATTTAGAGGTTTGTTGCTTCAGTGATCAGAATTAACAATGGTGTCAAGGTTTCAGTCTATACAGTAGTTGTTATTAGTTCATACAATATAATCTGATGTTGTTACCATTATATCAGATTTTAGCATTGTATCCTTATTGTTTGGCGATTGATTTGGGAGTTGTTTGCAGTAGTTATACAGTGGGTTTGGGTGTAGATTGTGATTGGTTTATCCTTCATCATAATATAAGTTGTTGGAAGTTTGGGTGTGCCCCTTTTCCTTTTAAGGGATACAAAGAAAGTCGAAATATTGATAATTATTCTGATTACTTTGGAGCTAACATACTGCCATGTCTGAAGTTTATATTTTTGTTGAAGCGCCACAAATAATTAGTAGCGGTGGCGATTAATAGATTTGAAAGAACTATTTTTATTTTAGTTGTTGCTTCATACTAGCAGCAATTAATAAGACCTGTTGGGAGGCTGTACTGCTGAACCCCTGTTGTCTTAATGGTGCATTTTTTAACCTGCAATTTCGTTTCCAAGACTAGTTGCATCATATGAGACTGATAAATTGTATTTTTGAATGCTGTTACAAATTTCTGGTTTATCTCAACAGCCAAACAACAGCCATACAACTGCAATAAATAGGGATATTTAGAGGTTTGTTGCTTCAGTGATCAGAATTAACAACGGTGTCAAGGTTTCAGTCTATACAGTAGTTGTTAGTAGTTCATACAATATAATCTGATGGTGTTACCATTATATCTGATTTTGACATTATATCTTTAGTGTTTGGTGATTGATTTGGGAGTTGTCTGCTGTAGTTATGTCATGTTCCCAAAATAGAACACTAAATATAAAAATAACTAAGCATTTAAAATAAATAATAAAATACATATTAAAAATACAAATACAAATATTAATAAAATATATATAAAAAACTAATATAGAATAAATATATTAAAATAAAAGAAACATATTAGAGTACTAGCAGCAATTAATAAGACCTGTTGGGAGGCCGTACTGCTGAACCCCTGTTGTCTTAATGGTGCATTTTTTAACCTGCAATTTCATTTCCAAGACTAGTTGCATCATATGAGAGTTATAAATTGTATTTTTGAATGCTGTTACAAATTTCTGGTTTATCTCAACAGCCAAACAACAGCCATACAACTGCAATAAACAGGGATATTTAGAGGTTTGCTGCTTCAGTGATCAGAATTAACAACTGTGTCAAGGTTTCAGTGTATACAGTAGTTGTTAGTAGTTCATACAGTATAATCTGATGGTGTTACCATTATATCAGATTTTGATATTATATCTTTAGTGTTTGGTGATTGATTTAGGAGTTGTCTGCAGTAGTTATGTCATGTTCCCGAAATAGAACAATAAATATAAAAATAACTAAGCATTTAAAATAAATAATAAAATACATATTAAAAATACAAATACAAATATTAATAAAATATATATAAAAAACTAATATAAAATAAATATATTAAAATAAAAGAAACATATTAGAGCAAGCAGCGATTGGGATTATATGTGGAGGCAACATTTCACAAAGGCTGCGATCCCCTTTATGTGGAGAGCAACGATATATTTTCTGGAGGAGGATATATAAGACTTTAAGCAGTGAATACCTGGAAGGGAGGAGTATTACTTCGTAAGTGAGGAAATATTTATATTAAAGTCAGCAATTAATCATGAGGAGGTAAAAATTATAAAGGGATGCATCCCTTGTAAGAGATGCAAATGAAATAAAGGGATTGTGTCCCTGTCTAAATAAATAGACATAAAAGAAAAAGGAATAGCATTCAAAAATAAATAAGGATCTGCACTCAGAAAGGCAACAGCATGGACTGGGGAATAAAATAAATAAGAAAGTCTATAATATATTTCTGAGTGTAGCAGCAGACATAATAAGGAGATAAAAGGAATATTTTCTGAGTACGAGGAAAGTAACAGCAGTCATATGAATATAAGGAGAGGTAGAGCAGAGATATAATATGGAGATTTAAAGATAAAATATGCAGATCTAAGGAGATATATACGGATCTAAAAGAGTCAGATATATGAAGAAAAAATAAGGAGATAAAAACACAGAAATATAAACAGCGAATATGGGAAGTCTACATCAGCGAATAAGAATTATCTTCTGAGTATCCAAAATCAGGGAATCACCATCAGAAAGAATGCAGAAATAGAACAACAGATTTGTTCATGAAGAAGAGACCAAGAAGGAAATAAGAGCAGATTTAAGAAGGAATAGAAAATGTATCTGGAATATATATATATATTCTGAGTGTTAAAGCAGACCAAGAGATATATGAATGGGGAACAAAGGACAGAAATGGGAGTATTTCCTGAGCATAGCACACAGATACATTAATACAATATACCTAGATTAGAAGAAATATGTGGGAAGAAGAGAGGGACAAAAGAAGATAAATGGCAAATCAATAAGGGAAGTAAGTTTAATATAATTACATACACAACAACATATATAATACGATTATGCAATAATGATGCTTGCAACAATTATTGAAGCTTATAGGTAATTATGGTGCTTTAATATAAGTATGGATGATAGATTCTTATTTGTTGGATTTACACTAACCTAAGTCATAGGATTCGCCGAATATCAAGCATGAAGTTCGATTTTTGGTGAATTTCAAACATTTCTATTAAATTTCTTAAAATTCGTCTTGATATTCGTACGGAAAAATATGGCCTGAGTTTAAATCCAAATAATAGCTAACCCTCGTAGTTCCGGAAAATTCAATCAATCAAGCCCACTTGATCATCGCGATAAGGTAAGATTTAGGTCCGTTGCATTGACAACATGCTCTGTAGCGCCTTAAAAGCTCAGCACCATTGTCATGAGGAATTTATTTATATCATTGCCATTATCTCCATGATGAAGGAACGAATATGGAGCCTGTGTGTGGCTACACCCATGGTGTCTCACTATCTTTTGTTCTTGATGGAAATGTGCCAGGAAGGGAAGCGCCCACTACTACGCGGCTCTCAGCCAACAGGATGCACAACGGTTGAGCCAGCGGCGGGAGCTTACATCTATTGCTTTGTATATGTATTTTTGGGTCACTCCTCTTTTTCTGGCCCATCCCTGTGGATTTAAGTATAATGACGGAGCTCGAACTATTTATTTCTCGAACCTTTGGAGTACTTGCGTTTCTCGTCATGAAAAACTAAAAAAAAACATATTTAGATTAAATTTAACAAATTTAAAGTATTTAAATTAAATTTAATAAATATATTAAAATTTAACATTTTTAAATTAAATTTAACAAATATATTAAAATTTAATATATGTAAAAATTAAATTTAACAAATATACTATATTTAATATAATATTATTTTATTTTAAATTTAACATATTTATATAAGATGAATTTGATCCGAATTTTATACTTTTCGAATTTTTTCTTTGCCGAATTTCATCCGAATTTCATTGTTGCTGAATTCGAATCTTGTGACTTAGACACTAACGATATGTTTTGAGTGTTAAGAACAAATCCATTGGAGAGCAAGTTGACTCAGTCTGAAAATCAATAAACATCTGAACATGAAGACAACAATCATCTGATCAGATAAAAGCTAAGTTACCGATTCGCCATACCTAGCTCCTGGATACGATACGGTACGATTCGGGTACGAAATTCGGGTATGGTACGGTACGGATTCGTCCAGGATTCGGTATTTGGCCTGCGGATACGTATCAGATTCGTCAGCTGACTGTTGATTCTTCCAGGATTCGGCATGAAGAATCCGGGCCGAATCTGAGCCGAATTTCGCATCAAAAAGCCCAGTTTTAAAAAAAACGTCTTTTTTTAATCATTTTTTATTGTTTGTTTGACCTTATGTTGACTTCTAAACATTAAAATATTCATTGCAACCCTAATTTCGACCTCCAAACACACTAAAAAGGTAAAAACAACTTCATTTTAACAATTTGTGAAAGAAAAACGAATTTTTTTGCCTCCATTGCTGAACTTGCTCTTTTGCTTGCACAAGCTCGAACAGAGTTGAAGGCTGATCGTTGGTGGTTCAAGGTTGATTGCTGTGCTATTCCTAAGCACTTGCAAGTGTTTGCCAAGATTCAAGAAGACTGTAGAGCAAGATTTGTTCAAAAAAGGTAGGTTTCTTTGAAATTTTTTGATTTTTTTTTTACATTTTTTTTAAGTTTCTGTTTAACAAATGAACTATTTAGTTTTGTTTTTATTGTATTACTATAACTTTTGTTGATTGTTCTCATTCTTTTAAGCTTTTTAGTTTCAAATTTCAATACCAAAATTATTTCAATCTATTGTGCCCTGGCCCTTAGGTATTACAATGGCATCTGCTTCTAATTCAGGCCAATCTCGTTTCAAAATAAGTGCAACCTCTCCCCTTTGGAAATTTGTAGAAATGGTTCAACAATGTCCAGGTGGTGGAGTATTTATTTGGATTTGTGGTCATTGCAAAGTTCAATACACGAGCTCATACAGTCGAGTCAAAGCCCACTTGTGTAGTATCCCTGATATTGGCATCAAACCTTGTCCGGGACCTCCAGAAGGTGATGGCAAAGGCCTTGCAGATGACATAGTGTTGAAATATATTGCTGAGCAAGAAAAAGCAGATCAAAAAGCTACTAGTGCTAAAAAAAACCATCCTTTGAAGAAAGGATCTCAATCCATGAAACCCCCTACACCACCTACTTATATTCCACCTACAGAAAGCCATCCATTTATAAACATCCCTCAAGAGCAAACCGTGCCCTCATCAAATAAAAGATCTAAGGGACCGTTGGAAGTTTCATTTCAGAATGAGGCAAGAGAGATTGCTGATCAAGACATAGCAAGATGTGTCTATGCCAATGGATTGGCATTCAACGTTGTTCGTTCACCATATTGGCAAAAAATGGTGAAATCTATTAATGAGGCTCCAAAGGGGTATAAGGGCCCAAGTTTTGAGAAGGTGCGTTGCACCTTATTGGAGAAAGAGGTGAAACATGTAGCAGACTCTTTGAAGCCCATAAGGGATTCATGGATTGAAACAGGGGTGACCATCGTTTCTGATGGATGGAAAGATGCAAAAAATCGCCCATTGATCAATGTTATTGCCGTGTCCCCTAAAGGGGCAATGTTTTTGAGAGCAGTGGATTGTGAGGGACAGGTGAAAGATGGTCCATTTATTGCTAACATCCTTTGCCAAGCCATTGAAGATGTGGGCCATCAAAATGTTGTGCAAGTTATAACCGACAATGCCAGAAATTGTAGGGCTGCTGGGTTATTGATTGAGGAGAAGTATCCACACATTTTTTGGACACCTTGTGCTGTCCACTCCCTCAATCTAATGCTACAAAAAATTGGATCCAAAATTGAGTGGATCAAACAGGTGTATGCTGAGGGCGAAGACATCCAGATGTTTGTCACCAACCACCATATGACACAAGGAATATTTAGACAATTCTCAAAATTGGAATTGTTGAAGGTAAGTTAATTGAAATTCTCAATATTCTTAAATTTTTAGTTTTCTTTTAATTTTAAATTTTGATTTTGTAAATTTAAATTACATTTTAATTTTAATTTTGATTTCCAAACAGGTTGCAGAGACCCGTTTTGCCTCCAACACAATTGTGTTGAGACGACTTATAAAGGTTCGTGAGGCACTTTGTGCCATGGTAATCAGCCCTAATTGGGCCATATGGAAGCAATCTAGCAGTGAAAGGGCAAATAGGATCAGGCAAAGGATACTAGATGATTGTTGGTGGGATCGTGTTGAGTACCTGGTCAGTTTCACTGAGCCTATACTGAGCATGATCCGTTACACAGACATGGATAGACCTTGTTTGGGAGAAGTATATGATGGTATCGACTCAATGATTGAGAAGATGAAAACCATCATCAATGCAAAAGAGGAAGATCCTGATGAAAAGTTCTTCAAAGAGCTACAGGAAATCATGGTTGATAGATGGAACAAAATGACCACTCCATTGCATCTTCTTGCTTTTGCATTGAGTCCCAAATATTATAGTCCTGAGCTTCTTTCTGTTACATCAAGAGTTGCTCCATATAGGGATGTTGAAGTGGCTCACGGTTACAAGGCAGCAATTCGGAGACTCTTCACTGATCGTGACCAACGTGATCGAGTGAGGGCTGAGTTCATGGCTTTTGCATGCTCCGGTAGTGTTGCTCAGAATCTTGATGCTCTTCGAGACAAGTACAGGGTAGATGGTCATAGTTGGTGGTATTTCCATGGGCAAGAATACATGCACATCCAACCAATTGCAATAAAAATCTTATCCCAAGTAAGTTTTATAGTTTGTAATTTTAATTTTAATTTATAATTTTATATTAATTAATAATTTTGTTTAGTTAAATTTTGTAACTCTTAACTATTTAATTTGGTCTTGACTCTTAATAGGTTGCTAGTTCATCTTCATCAGAGAGGAATTGGAGCACATACTCCTTCATCCACTCAATAAAACGCAATAGGCTGCATTCAAAAAAGGCAGAGGACTTGGTGTATGTGCATTCAAACTTGCGCCTCCTTACACACAAGCAAACTTCCTACAAAGAAGGAGACACAAGGAGGTGGGATATTGAGCCAGAGCAGCTTGACTTGGATGCTTCCACAAGTCACTTAGCTGCACTTGATATTGATGATGAGTATGAGCCTGAAGCAGCTACTGATCGTGAGAGTGGTAGTGTCGGTGCTACTGCTACTGCTAGTGGCAGTGCTTGTGCGAGTGCCACGAATGCTATTTGTGGTTCTACGCAAAATGTAGCATCTAATAATGCTAGTTTGTTTGATAATGATGACCCATATGATTCAGATTGATCAATGATCAATAATGGCTGATTGTAAACGTTTGACATTTTATGTTTGAACTTTAATTTATAATTTTATATCATGACAATCGAGTAATCACTAATATTTTAATATTTGACTTAGTGACTATGAAAGTGGTGATGTATTTTTGCTATGTTATTAGACTATTAATATGGTGGTGTATTCTGAACTTAATTACTACTGCAAATATGTATATATTTTTGATTTTTATATGTTTTTTGTATTGCCGTACCCAAGCCGTACCCAAATCCAAATTTTTTTTTTTGCCGAATCCCGTACCGGATTCGCGTACCCGTACCCGAATCCAAAAACGAATCGGTAACTTAGGATAAAAGGAATAGAGGTTTGCATCCTCTAGGACAGAAATAATCAATTAATTAATGTTTGTGCAGCAGTCCGACTTCCTGAGTTGGCGATATGAGATCTGATTTACAATTATATGGTGCAGCATAATTTAGTATGAGTGATTATGATTATTTAATTAGATATTCAAAATACTAATGATACATTACTGTTATGGCTGCTTCCTTAAATATGATTAATATTAGTTGTCATCCGATTTAAATGTTTTAACCTTGATAGATGGGGATGAGATTACAAGAGGGGAATGGTGATGGGGCATTCTCCTAGGGACGCCACCTCAAGATGGAGGACCAAGTAATCCTATAATGGGGAACCAATGTGTTCCATAATGGGGGACCAAGTAGTCCTATATGTTGGAAATATTGTCATTGATGTCAAAGGCAGATAAGAGACTGTTAGAATTGTGTCATTGATGTCAAGAAGGGATACATTGTCTAGTGTGATATCATTGATCATTAAAATATGGACGAATCAATACATAAATAAAGTGTTAACCATTGAAGGCCATCAAGTCACCAATGACAAGCAACAACACAGTCATTTGGATACAATGGAAGAAATGTTAATGTTGCTAAAGAGCACCCAAAGGCATATAAATGAACAACAATGTTTGTTTATTAACATAATAAAAAGCAGCGATTATATTTCTGAAGCATATAAAACAAAAAGCCAAGAGAAAAAGACAAATAACATATAGGACAAAGCTCAGATAAGGACAAAACTCAGATAAGACAAAAACAAGAACAGTGATTTATATTACTAGAAGGCAGCGGTTAATAAGACAAAAGTCTTATCTATGATGTGTTTGATAAAAAATAAAAAGACACGATTATTCCAAATGGTGCGATTAAACTCAAAAAGGGCTGCGAATATGAGTAATACATTTTTTGAAGAAGCACGGTGAGTGAATGGAATGATGCGACTCAGCCTTGGAAGGATATGTTTAATGTCAAACAAAACATTTGAAGTGATATGTTGAAGTGGGATTAATTTCTGAAGAGTTACGATTTTCTTGAAGGAAGATAGATGTCTTTTGGAATGGTGCGATTCATGCAAACTTGGTCTAGTAAAACATTCTACATAAACAAAAGAGTTTAAAAGGATATGATCTATTAAAAAGAAAACTCCAGATTTATAAAAGAATAATTTATGGAGAGGTGTGATTATTGAAGTGGTGCTACCAAGTTTAGATAAGGCAAACTAAATCATATTGTTCAAAGATTAAATCTGAAGAGATGTGATTAAGACATGAAGAGGCAGATTTTAAGTAATGTGTTCTTTCATCAAGGGTTGCAATTCATAGGCAACATATATAATCAATATTCAGAACAGATTTACAAGTGCAGAGTGTGAGAATGATTATGTGAAAAAAGGCGCAAAAGTATATATTATTTGTGTGAGCTTTACAGAGCCATCTTACATCATGAGGAGGAGTTAAGTTGATATAAAAGGCAGATCTGTTGTGAAGATCTCATTCTAATTTTCAGTCAAGTTAGCCAAAGTTGGTGACTTGGAAGAGGGAGTTGGAGCTCCGTGTAGGTTGGTGCCTACTAAACCAAATTATGGAGTTGGTGCTCCTTGTAGGTTGGTGCCTCTAGTAGGTTGGTGCCTACAATCATTGTAAACTTATATAAATATAAAGTGCATTATTTGTATCATGGTTTTCTCCTATAAGGGTTTCCACATAAAATCTTGGTGTCAACTTGTTCTTATTGTTATATTCTTGCATAGTTGCTATTGTGATTGATAAAGTTTTAAATTGGTAAAAGTTGCGTTATATTGATTCACGCCCCCTACTCCGCCCCTAGTATAACTGTGTGCTCATCACTATAATGGGGAACCAATGTGTTCCATAATGGAGGACCAAGTAGTCCTATAATGGGGGACCAAGGAGGCCAAGGGGGTATCCATTTGTGGTACCAATGGTATAGCGCCTTGGAGAGATGGCATTTTTAGGACACCCATTGTAATCTCACCCCTCCATCATGGTAAATCAACACAAGAGGTCAAATCATAGAGAGAGGGAAATGGTTGGCAAGATGAGGGGATAATGGAAAGGGGACACCTCCTAGGTAGAGGCCAAGACATCTGCTCTTGGGCCTAGGGTATAAAGGGTCCTAGGCACCCCATCGAGTCATGTTCTCCCATGCTCTCCTATGGTTGATGCCTCGAAGTATATTAAATGCTTTGTGATTGGATTAGCAATTTGGCTTTGAGTTTACTAATAGTTAATTATGGTAATCGGCTAATTAGTATTATTGTGGTAAATGGTTATAATCTACTAATCATTGTGATTGTGGTAAATGGTTTCTAATTTGTGTGCAGGGCTTCAATTAGGTGCAAGGTATTCTCTAACCCATTTGCTCATTTAAAAATTAAGGATTTAGGGTAAATTTAGGGCATTCCCAATTAGGAGACATTACAAGTTATAATCTCAAACCAAAGTTGTATGGACATAGATACAGATGTATTCTTTGATATGAATGCGACTATTTTTTAGTATCCCCTAGTATGAATATGGCTGGATATGTCAATTCTATATATATATATGTATATTTTAATACATATAACTCTTTTTTTTTTATAGATTAATAGCTGCTAAGGGGCGGCACCCTATATTGATAAAAAAAACCCTGTACAATGCTTGATGTCCTCAGACAGATTCATCCCCTAGACGATCCTGGTACAATGAGACCCTAGATTGAATTCACAGTGTCATTTTAATACATATAACTCTTATCTATTATTTGTTATTAATATTTAGATTTTAATATATTTTTAAATCATTTTATTTTAATTTTTCATTTAGATTTAAATGTTAAAACATTTAACTATTATTTGTTAGTAATAAGTTAAATTATATTTAATCTATCTTATTTTAATTTTTAATTTAAATTTAAATTTAAATGTGAAAGTCTTTAATTATATTAAAAAGATTCAAATTTTAATAAATGTTAATATTAAAATCAACTTAAGTATTCTACATATTAATAATACTTTATAAAATTATAAATATTCATTAAAAACTAAAAGCCACCCCTAGACTATAGTTGGCGAATGGGGTGACTAGTTGGGAGAGATTCTATGGGTGTATTAGAGCAATCACACAACCAAATGAAATGATTCATCACTTGTGTGGATTGGGACTAGTGTATGAAGTTGGGAATATATTATTTTGGGTTCATTTATGTTTCCATTGTTGTTGTTCACTCCTTTTGTAGTCTGTACTTCTCCACTCACCATTGATCTTGAGACAATATCCCCCCACATGTTGTGATGGAAAGCAGAAGGCTAAAACGAGGACAACAGGAAATTTTATGGTGATGAATTTTACTTGCTTTTACCTAGAAACTCCACAAATTTTCATAACATCAAATCCAAATGTATTTGGTGTGGCTCTAAAATTACCCTAATTTTGGGTACGAGTGGGCAGAGTTTCCAGATCATATTTGTTATGGGGTCTTTTTCCCCTAAGTGGAAGAAAGTTATTTTTCCATGAAATAGCTCTTTCAAATCAAAAGGGGAGATAGCAAAATAAAGGCATTATAAAGAGTATTTAATTAAACTCTTTTAAAAGGGGAGGAATAATTATATTTATTTAAATAATTATTGAATGGCAACCTTTGTGAAAGGGTGTGATGATTTGAAAATCACCCCTTAAGGCTTATATAAAGCATTTACGTGAGGCTTGGAAAAGACATGGAGATCACTTGAGGAAGAAGGTGGTTTGGTGGGCAATGGGCATTGGAGAAGGGGAACATAGAGTGTGTTGAACTTGGGGTTATAGAGTACACTTGAGATTGTCTTGGCTAGGGCTTTGTGCATGTTGAATGATTACTCTGGAGCATAGTTGAAAAACTCAGACTCGGCAATAACTCGGGAGACCCAAAAAATTTGAAAACTTGGGACTCAGTAAAAACTCGAGGAAAATCTTGGCAATAACTTGGCAAATTTATCGAACATTTGAAAATACATAGAAAAATAAATAATCAACAAAATTAATGTATATCATTGTATTATGTGTATTATATATAGCTTAGTAATTTATGTTAATGTAATTATGTAAAATATATATTATAAACAAAATTAATGTTTATTTTTAATAATTTTCAAAAAATAATTTAAATTTTTAATATAAAACTAAATATTCTAATTTATATTTTTAGAAATAAAAATTAAATTATTTTTTATAAAAATATAAGTTTAATTTTAACAGATAAAAAATTAAATAAAATTTTAAATATAATTAAAATAGAATATTAGAATATTTATGTTTAAATAAAACATTCAAATTAAATTTTTAATAGTATTTACTATAATCATAGGTTTTTAATTTAAAAATATTTTATCTTAAAGAAAATTAAAAATAGAATAACCAAATTATATTTTAAAATGTCAACTACATCAACATTATAAAAATAGAAATATCATTAAAATTTTGAAAAGATTAATATCGTGTAACATAAGAAAATGAAGTTTTAAATAATAGAAATCAAAAGGGAAAAAATCATTCAAAGAAAACTTACGGAAATGATTTCTTTTTAAAGCTCTTGTGCACGTTTTAAAGAGACGCAAAAACAACATTCGATGACATGCCCAAAAAAGACCAAAACAATGAAAAAAAAAAAAAATAGTGAATCCCTTTGAATCAGACGTTGTTAAAAATAAATTTGATAAATCGCATGCCCTCTTGTGCCTTCGTCATGTCCCGCCCTGCCATAAATTGCGTTCAGAAAGGTTTTGAAACAAAATTAAACGTCCACAATTTACCTTTTTACAGCTTTATGCTTAAATTCCGGTGGGTTTTGTCCAAAAATACGTGCGTTTTGGCGTGTTTTTTAACTTAAATTGCTGCGCATTTTACAAAAAAAGCGGCTGCGATTTTTTATGCGATTAACTCACGGCTTGTTCAGGCACGCGATTACTCGCGATTTCCGCGAGTTTAAGGCGCTTTTTTCATCTATGCTCTGGAGCATGTTAAGTTGTGCATTTTGAGTAATTACTTTGGAGCATGTTGAGTGATTACTTTGGAGTATGTTGTGTTGTGCATGTTGAGTAATTACTTTGGAGCATGTTGTATTTTGAATAAGAAATATGCCTCCGGGAGTGTGCCATAGTCATGAGGGCCAAAACCACTGAAATCTCCCTAGGGTGAGAGTGATATTTAAAAGTGCTCTAATTAATATAAGTATTAAACTGATTATCATTCAAAGATATTTAGAATTATAAATAAATGGGATGGAGTTAATTTAAATAAATTCTCTAACATTCTCTAAAGATGTTAAGATGTTATTTGTTTCCTTTTGATAATATTCGTATTGTTGGATGCCAATTTTATAAGTTAATGATTGTGATCATAAAACATTTAAGTCTTAAGCTAATTCATATTAATAAACAAACATTTTTGTGCATTGTTCTAAATAATCTATGTACTTTATAATCCTTAAACTTAGATAATACCACTAATAAATCTGCTGCTATACATTATGAACTTTTATATATTAAATCTATCTAATTTTATACTTTGAAGAAAAGTAGCATTATAGTATTTGGATTGTATCACACTTGTGTTTGTTCTGGATATATTTGTATGAGTACCGAGAGAGGGGGGTCACGTATCCTACAACTTTATTTCAAACATATCAGCTTTTCTTATAGGTATTTAATATTTTATGTAGATTGTTTTCCATCTATTAGATGAAATGTCCACTTTCATATTGTTGGACAATTGTTTGTCATAATTCTTGGATTTGATTATTGAAAGCATTGGTTGCTTTTCTTTCAAAATTGTAATATTTGTGTGGTTCTCTGCCAAATTAGTTTGAATTTGTAAGTCTAGAAGGCAATGGTGCCAAGACATGGTTAAAAAGTCTAAATTTATTGCACTGCATAGAATTGTAACACCTATTGCTAGTAGGTTAGTGTCCCAATCATTGTATGCTCTCACCTTTGCCCAAATTGGGATTTGGGTGTTAGAAAGTTAGGGGGTTATGCATTTCATAAAAACATTTGTAAAAGTTATAAAAAATGAGTTACATGACATCACATAGAGAATCTTTTCTCAATGCACTATATGAGTTGCTCTCCTTGTGATCAAAATCCAAAGACATTTGAAAACCTATTATAACACCACGTACCCATACATCTATTTGTATGCCTTATTTGCATCCTATCACGACAATATGCAACTTGAACCTTGTGTGTTTTCACAATGCCACAATCTTGTATTTATGGGCACAAAGCTCATATGAAAACACCAAGTGTTTTTACAACAGAATGGGTACAAAACCATGGGTGATGAGCCTTCATATTCCACACATGTTTCCTCATATATTACAAATGAGTGCTCACATCTCACATATGACTCTTAATGTTTCACAAGCAAGTCCAAATGTGACTTTTGACACCCCCCAATAGTCTCTTCACAGTCCAAGGCATCCCATGTGTTTATCCTTGTTCCATGTGACCTTTAAACTTTGAATGCCTTGTCTATTTGCTTGTCCTTTTTGTGCCCTCCAATTATGTTTGCGTCCCATTCCATGAGGACCACAACTTATAATAACATTTAATGTTATGTACATTCCTAACGACAATGATAGTACAATGCCATTATGCAAGGTACACAACACACTTTTCCAACAATAACTTGGAATCAGTACCATTAACAAACAAGAACCCTATATCAAATATAGCTTTTCTGCTTGAATGCCAAAAAAATGTAAATTACATTAACATGTTGTACAAAAAATAAAGGCAAAAATAATTAGTAGTTAAATAATTAATTATAGTGATCAAAGAAAAGAAGAATAGTTGATTTCAGGTTTGAAAAAATTGACTTTATTGGGAGTGCAGAAGAATTTGGAAATCCTTAATTGAAAAACAAGAAAAGGTTAACATTTCTATAGGAATTGAAAAAACCAAACCAAATTGGACATATCTGGCAGGTCCAAAAAATCTGGATTTGAATCAGATCCATCCAGATTTGGTAACTGTGGTTGATTTTCAGATCTTTGTTTAAACCATCGCCATATAAGATGGGTGGGTCAA
This sequence comes from Sequoia sempervirens, assembly GCA_007258455.2. NCBI lineage: Eukaryota > Viridiplantae > Streptophyta > Pinopsida > Cupressales > Cupressaceae > Sequoia > Sequoia sempervirens. The sequence goes on along the minus strand of VDFB02269851.1, from coordinate 159,745 downwards.
GGTTGATACCTGTTGGTATTTGACTCGTACCTGTTTTTAAGACACCTAAGCTAGTTAAAAATTTCAACAATACCATCCAAACAATTTCTTGCTCAATTGATGTTGCCATTACTTCTTGAAGGACCTACAATGGCTAAAAAATTTGAATGCCACGGAAGTTTATTATGTTCTACACTCTCAATTTTAGTATGAAGGCTTCCTACCTATGTTTATTTTGGTCTATCAAGTATGAACCACTTATTTTTAACAGTATTTCTTTGTTTGCTATTTTATTTCAATATGAAAATTTTCAAGCTAAGTTCTACATTGAATATAAATTGCATGTTTACAAAATGGGAAATGTGTCATTTATATTGGAAAAGAACTTTGAGAGGAGGATTTATTTGGAACCTTGAATTGATTGATTGCTTTCCTACTATGTTCCATCCCCAAGTTTTTAGTTGCTAGATTGTTGTATTCAAAAAGTATTTTATAAATTCAAGGAGAATAAAGATGGATGTGATTTGTCTTAAGAAACTCTGACTGTTGTGCCTCTATAATGCCATGCCATAGATATGTTGTTTTTAACTGGTGCAAATGTGGTTTTCATAGTTGTTGTTCAGCTTTTGTGTCAAAAGACAGAATATATTCATTATTTAAGGGTTACTCTCAATCTACATTCACTCTGCAATGGACCAGAATTTTCAGTATATGCCAATATTATTGCTAAAGCCTTTATCCAATTGTCCAATCCAATGCTTTTGTTCCTTTCAATTTTAGGAGGGAGTGCCCTGCCTAAATAGTACAACCTTTTTGTGCAGTTATGGCATGGTTATTGCTGGGTTGTGGGGTAAAGGAATTCCCAACTTGTTTTGTTTTGCAGGAATATGCAAAACATTGTCGGTTTGTTTCTTTACAAAGCTATGAATGTGGATTTGGTGTCCTCTGCGTTTGGTAATTTCCTTTTTCTTGTTCATGTCATATTGTCCATCTTGAGCTTTAATTAATCACAAAAGCCAGCCAATTGACAATTATTTCAAGCAACATCCAGATAGCCCCAATTAGCTCACTTTCTACAGCTCTTCTTCCCTCAGTATTAATAGAGAAAGCCCTTTAAGTTGGGACACTACAAAATCAAGTGTTTAAAAGGGGAAAATTTACCTCAGTTAGGGGTCATGAGAATAAAGAAACACCAAAGCTGCAGAAAACATGAAACACCATTCCAGGTTCTTGCAAGAAGATTACCTAGCATGTATCTACATGCAACCATCATACATGCACAGTCATTGATACACAAGCATCAAGTCTTCTTCACAACAAACCTACACTAAATGAATTCTCAGTAAAACTTTATGCGCTTTAGGTCAATATTGACATTAGGTCATCTCAGAATCTGGTGCGCACACGAGCATCAGATTTCCATGGCAGAATATTCTTCTTCTTGAACAATCCATCATTAGGCTTAAAATCTAGAGTCTCACCAACCTCACCAATTATTCAAAATATAGGCAATCATTTTAAACATGGCTGTTGAAAAGTGCTCAGTTGCATATGCTACATATTGTGAATTTAGATATGCTGAATAAGATCTAATTAAATTTCATATGTTAAATATACTTTTTAAAATCTTAAGTATGACTGTATCATGACAGTTGATTTCTTATATGTTGCACGACCTGATTGAACCATTTTATTTCTTTAATGGTCTATTTAGGGATATCGTAGGTTCTGGACACCAAAGATAAAAGAGCTATTGCAAGAACTTTCTGATGCACAAATTCAAAGAGAAGCATCCTTGCGGGGCATATTACAAGGTTTAGTTAGACAATTTTGTGAGCATCATCACATTTGGCGAGGCATTGTTAATTTGGTTGCAGGTTTGTCTCCATTGCCCTGATTTGGTTTTAAAAAAATCCCATTTTCTATCAGTATATGAGATTTTTTTTAATGTGTGAGAAAATATTTACTTTTATGATTAGGAATAAGTAGAGGCTGTCCTTATTAACAATTCACTCATAGCACAAATCAGCTTAAGTGTTGTTCTTGAGAATATCCTTTCCGTATTTGTACTTTCAATTTGGAGTATGAAAGTTTGATCTTTTGAGGGAACTCATTTGTGTTTATGTTTATTTTGTTGGACAGTATGTATCATAGAAAATTGACAAATGAGCATGTTGATGTTGTATTATATAACTTGCTACAACTAATTTGAGTTTTGATTTCTGATAAAAAAATGTTTTGTTCTATCTAATTGAATAGACATAATAAATAGGGAATTTTTTCCTAGAGAAATCTTGGATGTGGCTACGAGCCACTTTTAATATGGCCTTGGATAAGCTTGAAGCTCTTTTGTAAGATTTGTAAACCCTGGTCACATTTTGAATGTCCCTGATATCCACTAACCCACAACCTTGTTGTGTGTTTTGTAGAATGAGGGGTTGGTTTATTGTCATGAGGAGGATTTGAACTTGGTTAATTCCTTTATGACTGCTCCTCATTACCATTACACTACAATTACCTTGGACTAGGTGTTAGGACAAACATCAAGGCAACACCTATTGTGAACATAGGAATGGGTTTAGGTTTGTAACACAGTTACATTTAACCCTTCCCCATAGATGTCCCAATAACAATGTGTGGGTGAGCATGTCTATGCATTGCCATAAGTTTGAGCCTTATCCTTAGGGGTCAACGTGGCTAATGCAAGGGACTCAAGAGCCCATTGGAATCCATTGGAATTGAATTTGGGCTTTACAGATTTTAGTGTCCACGAGGACATATCTTCCCTTAAAAAACCAATGTTTCGAAAACCAATATGTCTTGGCGACTTGAGGATGTTAGGAAATGTCCCCAATCGCCCCTTATCGCAACCGATGAAATGGGGATGTTTTTGGGATGCCTTGTAGAGGTAGGGGACATCCTTGTGGTAGCCAAGGGACTTCAAGAAGTCCCTCAACCATCATGTGAAGAAGTCCTCACAACTTAAACAACTTAAAAATCAATTTGAAAAAAAACATTTGAAAAAGTGTAATTCATTGTGATGTCCCTTTCTCAGGAGTGAGTGTTCGATGGAGACCCTTAGCTAATTGGGAATTGAATAAGGGAATATTTAATTAATTAAATTAAGTTGTCCTAAATTATTATTTTTTTGTGAAACTTATATTTAATTAGTTATTTTTATAAAGTTGAACATTTAATTGTAAAGTTACTTATTTTGGGGCCCAAAAGTAAATTAAAAATTAAAAGGGTCACTTTTTGGGAAATAAAATAATATTTCTTGAAAGTTTAGAAAGGAGATATAAAGGGGGATTGTAAAGGAGAAATACTCATTTTTGGCAAATTCATCTTTTCTTGTGGAGTTTGGGCAATTTGTTCAATCTAAAACCCTTGGACGAAAACTAGTTTTAGAGAAGCATTTCTTTCTAGCCAATATTGAGTGGATTCATTTAGAGTTCACTAGTGTGTGAAAGGTTTGGTGATTTAAAATTGTAATGAAAGATTTCAATATTGAGGAGTAGTTGGAATCGCAGATTGAAGGCTGCAAATTAAAGATGAATTTTAGATTCAAGGTTGGCCTTCCTGAATTGACTTATTTACATTTGCCATTGTTTTGAGTATTGTGCTAAATCATGGAGGAGGGCAAATACATATAAAGAATACTTGGGTGCGATTGTAAAACACCAAAAATAGTAGGAAATGTCAAGCGCTGACTATTAAGGAGTTAAACAATAGTGCAACACATTGTTATGCTAAGTAGCAGGTATATGACTAGCTATGTAGATGGAAAACATGCAAACACATTGCACACTGCAACCAAGATTTAAATAAGTTTATATAATATGCTATAGGTGATTGAGACTATAGGATCAAATCTGTTTTGTGTACTATGCAAGGAAACCTAATACTAAACACAATGAAATCAAGAGAAAAACAAAAGGGATTTAACATATAACATACAGTATGCTAATTATCCTAGCTTTCAATTTATAATCTAATTACAACATGAAATTAACTAAGCTAATTGAATTAAAAAAAAATATTCTCCTTGTGTAACAAAGATCTTCTAAATGCCCAAAAACATCAGTGTAATTTTTAGTCTAATTATGATTGATTAACCTCCAAGCCTGAATCGGCCACAAAAGCAGCATCTTGTCTCTGCTTCCTAAGGTAATGGTGATATATTTCTATTCATGATAGGTGAATGTTGTCATTAATCCATTTTTGAAGACTTTGGAGAACCGTGGTTTAAACTTGTGGCATCCCTTTAAGTGGAAAAGTTCATGCTATTTGGAATTTGGTATATATTATGTATTCTCGGGTCTTGATTGGGTTTGTGCCCAAAAACTATTTCAGCCTTATACATCTGATGTTTGGATTATTTGAAGCATGACTCATAAATGGGCATGAAATAAAAGATTTATTGTACTTTAAGCTAAAGGCCTCTGTTAATTCCCATGTCATTCAAAAGTATTTTGAGAACTGAGATACACTCATCGGATTGGACTGGCTGATTTAAAATAGTTGTATTGGTAGTAACATTCTGGTGAAACAATGCAAAGCACTCATTAAATTAACCTCATGATAATTATTGTATGCGGAAGCTGTATTTAGAGAATAATTTATATTTATAATGATTGTGTTTCATTATATAACTATTCTTTCTGTTTTGACCCTTTGCAGAGATGGATGTATTGATAAGTTTAGCATTTGCAAGTAATTATTTTGATGGACCTACATGTAGACCATCTATCAGAGATGCTAACAAGCACTCATGTGATGAAGTTGAAGCCCCTTTTATCTATGCTAAAGGATTGCGACATCCAATTTTAGCTGGTTTAGCTGCCAGTGGATCCTTTGTCCCAAATGACGTCAATATTGGTGGCCTTGAAAATTCTAGTTTTATGCTTCTAACAGGACCAAATATGGGTGGAAAATCAACTCTTCTTCGGCAAGTGTGCCTGGCAATTATTTTGGCTCAGGTTGGATGATTCTAGCAAATGGTTAAATCTAGTTTATTGATATACTTATATTACTTTGGCTGAGAATCGGTTCCCTTCTGGTCTGTAGCTTGGGGCAGATGTCCCTGCTGAAGAATTTCAACTTTCACCTGTTGATCGTGTATTTGTTCGTATGGGAGCAAGGGATCACATAATGGCTGCTCAAAGTACTTTCCTTGTTGAACTCTCAGAGACTGCAAGTATGCTGGTAAGTTGCCAAAGTTTATTATGTACGTACTATATTATACCTTCTTTTTGTTCAAGGTTAAGGGTCTGCTTATCATCCTAGAGTGGGCCTACATCTGATTACAATTAACTATTAAGTTTTAGCTATAGCCTATTCCAAAACAACCAACAAGCTTACTGCCTTATCAAGCCCATGGGCCAAGTAGTCATCCAAATTTAACTTTGCATAAGACATCAGTAAGAGCATGACTACCAGGTTTTGAATCTGGGTTATATTTATTATAAGTGCCCCAATCTTACCGCAGCTTGATGAACTGATTATTATTCCTTTACTGTTTGCACTTTTTGGTTCTACTTCTCTATGCAAAAATATTTTGTTTTATAACTTGTGAGCTTTGCCTTAAACTGGCAGTCATCTGCAACAAGAAATTCATTTGTGGCATTGGATGAACTTGGACGTGGAACTGCAACTTCTGATGGGCAGGCTATTGCGTGAGTTAACTCAATTAAATCCTACAATTTTGGAGGTGTAATAGTAATACTAATCATGATAAATCAATTTTTGCAGTGGTCAATGTGTTTGTTTTCTTAAAAGCTCTTTTCACATGTAATTAGTTTCTTGTAACATGGCCTCTATTGAGAAGTTGCAGTATGCTTACAGACATGCAGTGCTGGAGCATTTGTCACATAGGATTGGATGCCGTGGCATGTTTTCTACTCACTATCATCACCTAGCTACAGATTATCAAAATGATCCAACTGTAATATTTTTTTTTTTTCTGTCCTCTATCTGCTTCTATAATCTGTGCACTATTCTGTAATAGTTACTATCTACATATTGTGTCAACATTTTCTTTTCCATCATAGGTTGGTCTGTACCACATGGGTTGTAAAGTTGGAACACGAATTGGGGGTGCAGAAGAGGTGACATTTTTGTACAAACTGACTCCAGGTGCATGCCCAAAGAGTTATGGAGTGAATGTAGCCCGACTTGCAGGTATCATCCTGGTCATTAATCAGTGGAATTATTTGAATTATTTCCTGTTTTTGTTGTGTATTAATTGCCAATGCTTATTTGGGTATAATATTTTTTCACCTTTTGATATTTTGATTGCATCTTGCCACAAGTGTTAAAAAAGGCACTCAATGTTTGGTCTTACAAGATTCCAAATGTCAGTCTCTTAAACTCATAAATGTCATCTTTGTTATGAGACCATCCAAGATTCTGTAAAACTGTTGTCAGGAAGTTGGTTGACTGTGGATGCCATTACTCATCTGATCATTATTTACATGACTACTCAGCTTCTTGAGATGTATGGCTCTGAATGATTGAGATTATGCCTGATACATGAATAGTATGATCCAAATTTTGTAAATGATCAAAATATGATTTCCGTAAGTGATTTCAGGTCATGGAACTTAAGATTGATCATAATTAGGACCACATCAGTTTTGTCATTTGTTTCTTCTTCTTTAATACAGTGAATTGCATGAACCATGTAATTGCAGATTCTGCATAAAAGTACATCTTTTGGCAAATCAAACATGCCCATTTGGTTTAATGGTCTTATGGCCATGTTAAATTTTAGCTAACATTTCAAAACCTTTTTATCACTTTGTAGCATTCTTTATATCTCTGAGGCAAACATTTGACTCGAAACAGATATTTTTTATGATTTTATGTTAACACTGGCACACACAAAGGTACAATTGTTATATGGCATTTAAGTCCATATCCACTTGGTGTGGACCATATTTGCATATTGGTGTTGAAGATACACAAAACATGTGTGATAATGTGAAACTGGGAGTAATTTTGCTTTGTCAATGACTGCAGGAATGCCAGACACAATACTCGAAAGAGCTGTTAAACGATCTGCAGATTTTGAGAGTCAGTATGGGCAGAGGAGCATTGGACATGATGCTAGGCCTTTGACATCTATTAATTACGAGGGAAGCCTGTTGGAAGAGGTTTTAAATGTTATAAATAACATCCATGGTTCAGAAATTGCAGCAGCTACCAAGATGAATAATCTGGTTGGAGTGTGGCAAAAATTAGTGCCATTTGCTGCAAAAGATTATATTCACACCAAGTCATCGTTGGCAAAATCTCTGTTTGATGATCATTCTCTTTGTAGCACAATCCCAATGGAAATGTAATAATAATATTCAATTACCTATGTGTTTGTCATGGAGAAAAGGATGGTTTCTAGGTTTTTGTGCACTTGCGTCATCATGGAACTAGAACCATTGCTATATATTCTTCTCCATAGAATTTGTTGGGGCGGAAATTGTCTACAACTAATTGGCATGCTAGCTCATTTTTTGAAGAATGTTTTGCGGTGTGGTGGGATGCTGACTTCAATGGAAGGTTTATGTGGTGCAGTATGATGCAACTTGTCATAGTGGAATGATTATCTTTCTAGGACCTATGTAAATCATGCCATGCATTGTAAATTCTTTGCAATGTTTCATCTAGTATTACTTGTATTAAACTCTTGCTGTGTTATTAGCACACCATCCTCATCTACAGGCTGGAGTCATCTTGATAAATGATGATGTTTACAAAGTACAATAAGGTCATGCATATGTTATGTACTAGAGGTCTTTGGTGACTTGTAGGTGCACTTTTTTCTGTAATTAACATATCCCTAAGGGCATCTCTGGGTTTTCAAGAATCAATATCCATTATCATGAAATGAACATTAGCCACAAGGTAGGCCATTACAGCTCACTGGTATTGCATATAGCAGTTGTTTATGGAGTGTTACGACCAGGTAATGTGTTCTGCACTTTGCATAAAGGATAACTGGTGTGCAGCTATGGACATGTGGTGAATTATCAATATTAATACTGATAATCAATTGTGCTATTCATTGGTAGCATGATGAGAGCCCTGAGTTCATAGAAGGGTTTCTAAGGCTATCATTTTTTTTGTAATCTACAATTACAAATTCAAAAAATGTGTACTTGTTAGCTGAAGTTGAATCCATAAAAACCTTCTGCTTGATAAGGACCAATAATTATATGAGGATTTTCATAACTACAATGAAAAGTTTGAGCAATAGTTTAACTAATGGATTAATTACAAAACCTTGTGAAACAGTTGGTAGCATCTGGAATGTGGCCAATTGAGAAACTCATGAAGCCCTTCAACAAGACATTGGACGAGACGCAATATATGCAATATAAACAAACCATGCCTTTTCTCTACTGCTGTCAAAGAAGATTTGCAGTAATGGTAGATTCCGATGGATGATAGTAGCAGTGGTCATAGGTTTTGCTAGTCTTCAGTTTTATAGCTAGGAAGCCTTCTAATAAAATTATTACAGCTGAATATGCTTGAACTATCTATAGTTTCCCATTGGTTGCATATGAGGTTACGCTGATAGTTTTATATGGAAGAAAATGAAATGAAACTATTGTCTCTGGGGTTTATCTGGGCACTTTTGATAGCCCCATGGAGTTTGATTTGACAATATAAGTTCGATCAAATTGTAAGAATTGGCTATGAAGGTAGCCACCCAAGATCTAGAGACCTAATAGAAAACACAAAAAAGAGAATAGAATATGACAAGAATAAACTGTATTCTGCCAATAATGCAAATATGATGGAATGAAATGAACAGTACATAGGAGACCCTTTGGTTATATAGCTAAGGTGAGAACATAGAAGGGCATAAGATTATGACAAGTGTCGTAATTTTATGATGAGACAACTATAAAAAGTTATCACTCCACCTAAAGTGGAAAGATAATCACATGATGTGTCCACAAAAGGTGGAAGTGATAAAATAATGACATGTTAAGTCCACCAAAAATGGAAAATCTCCAGCAACTTCCTATGTGGTCCCTAAGTAAACTTATTTAAGGTGTAATCATGACCTAAAACAAGGAACAACACTTTTAACTACACCAACGCCCCCTTTTAAATGCAACTTAGAGAGTGACAAATTATTATGCAAATGAGAAAAAGATGCAAAGATGGGTCCTGGCTACAAGGCCATGTTAGGTTCCCATGTATATATGTAATGCAATCTCTCACAAACGAGGAAAGGGAGAAAACCTCATGGGAAAAACTCCCCTTCAAAAGAGAGATGAAATACAATAATGATATCCATTACAAATCCAATCAACCTCAATTCATAAGAGAGATCATATGACCGCCCACCCCAGACCCCATAAGAGATAACCTGCTACAAGAAGAAGCACTGGAAGTACACTGTGGAGTAACACTAGAATCCTGAATGCGGCAAGCAAAAAAAAATACTTTTGTTTGCTACTGAAACCATATTAGAGTCACTGATTGACTCAAATCGGAATCATGATAAAACAACAGCGAACCCGATGCTAAGGAACACTGTAAAACTCGCAAACTCACACAATTCTGGAATCTATGATGCAACAGTCAATTGAGAGATGCTCTGATACCATGTAAGAATTGGCTATAAAGGTAGCCACCCAAGATCTAGAGACCTAATAGAAAGCACAAAAGAGAGAATAGAATATGACAAGAATAAATTGTATTCTGTCAATAATGCAAATATGATGGAATGGAATGAATAGTACATAGGAGACCCTTTGGTTATATAGCCAAGGTGAGAACATAGAAGGCCAGTGTCATAATCTTATGACATGAAACAACTATGAAAAGTTATCACTCCACCTAAAGTAGAGAGATAATCACATGATGTGTCCACAAAAGGTGGAAGTGATAAAATAATGACATGTCAAGTCCACCAAAATTGGAAAATCTCCAACAACCTCCTATGTGGTCCTTAAGTAAACTTAATTAAGGTGTAATTATGACCTAGGACAAGGTACAACACTTTTAATTATACCAACACACCCCATTAAGTGCAACTTAAGGAGTGGCAAATTATTATGCAAATAAGAAAAAGATGCAAAGATGGGTCCTAGCTACGAGGCCATGTTAGGTACCCATGTATATATGTAATGCAATATCTCACAAATGAGGAAAGGGAGAAAACCTCATGGGAAAAACTCCCCCTCAAAAGAGAGATGAAATACAATAATGATATCCATTACAAATCCAATCAACCTCAATAAGAGAGATCATATGACTCTCTCCGCCTTCGGCACCCCCTCCCCCCGTCCCCTCCCCCAATAAGAGATAACCTGCTACAAGAAGCACTGGAAGTACACTGTGGAGTAATACTGAAATCCTGAATGCGGCAAGCAAGGAAAGATACTTTTGTTTGCTACTGAAATCATATTAGAGTCACTGATTGACTCAAGTTGGAATCATGATAAAACAACATTAGACCCGATGCTAAGGAACACTAAAAAACTTGCAACTGACACAACTCTAGAATCTATGATGCAACAATCAATTGAGAGATGCTCTGATACCATGTAAGAATTGGCTATGAAGGTAGTCACCCAAGATCTAGAGACCTAATAAAAAGCACAAAAAAGAATAGAATATGACAAGAATAAATTATATTCTGCCAATAATGCAAATATGATGGAATGGAATGAATAGTACATATGAGACTCTTTGGTTATATAGCCAAGGTGAGAACATAGAAGGGCATAAGATTATGACAATCTTATGATATGAGACAACTATGAAAAGTTATCACTCCACCTAAAGTGGAGAGAATCACATGATGTGTCCACAAAAGGTGGAAGTGATAAAATAATGACATGTCAAGTCCACCAAAAGTGGAAAATCTCCAACCTCTTATATGGTTCCTAAGTAAACTTAACTAAGGTGTAATCATGCCTAGGACAAGGTACAACACTTTTAATTACACCAACACAAATGAATTCATATGTATTGAATGTCTAGACAAAGATCAAGACAAAGTCATCTAGAAGATCCTTGGGGCTGAAAACTGAAATACAATCATGCACTGTTCACTTTATTTGGGCTGATCATGAATTTTTTTGTATTCTAATGAATATGATAACAAAATTGATCTATATTTATGAAGAAAATTATGCATGTTTTTTATAAGCCATGAAACTATGCTTTTGACCATGTCAGCATGTTTGTGAAGAAGCATAAAATGAGACAAGTATAAGGTGGTCACTTTTTTTGTTACATTCAAATAAAAGATAGAGATGTTGGTATTTTTTTTGTCATATTTAAATACATAAAACCATGTAGAAGAAACTTAACATACTGGTTTAGGGATTCTTAAAAGGTTTGGAAGTATTGGGCAAATGAAACTTCCAGGTAAAATTTAATTTCTGTCCAAAAAATAAGATTTTTTATGTAAACAAAAAAAAGTGGTTTTATTTTTTATCTTATCAGTTGAAAAAAGTTATGTAATATAAAACTTACAAGGAACAGAAAGTTACATAATTGAAGCATAAGAAAGGAATCCCTCCTAATATAAGCAAGGAAAGGAAGCACCTGAACCTGCTCCCCAATTGGCAAAGAGTCCACAAACTTAGCTTGCACAATCAAAGCCAATTGTTTTCTGAAAAGCCTCAACTTTAAGTAATAGGGTTTTTAATGTGATAGATGTTTTCAATATAGTATTCACTCATGAGTGTAAAAGAAAATAACTAAGTTGTGGCAGCAATCAACAGAATTGATTGTATGTCTCATTTACTGAACCAACCAGAACTTTCTTTATGGAGGTATTATTACACTCCACAGTGCAAAAAGATAAGGATTTTCCAACCTTTTCTCTTTATTGGGTGTTTCATGGACAACCTTTTTACATATTGACATCCAGAACCAACGGAATTACTTGTGCTCATGCCAAAACATGATGTGATATGGCAAAAATATTAAGAAAAAATGTGCCTATTTTTTGTTTGTTTGAATTCTAAATGTTTTTGGTGGTTACATGAGCAGGAAAATTAAGTGTAGTTGAGATGCCATCATAGTTCATCCAATTGCAACCAACATTACTAGTTTTCACCAAACTAGCCCCTGGAACAAATCAAGGGACCATCATAACCCATTGAGAAGGATCACTAATGTCCTCCTTTGGTAACTCTGGCGCCACAAAGAAATATTTTCAGTATCATGAAAGTTTTATTATTTTATTCAAATCATACATAAGATTGACGAATGATTAGAATTTGCTACCGTTAAATTCTAGACCAAAATTGTTAAAGATAAAGCTTACTCAGCTGGGACATTATTCAAGTGTAAATGTGGTTATTATAATAATCACTAGTGAAAAGATTACAAGGGTACCAAAGTCACATGGGGGTGAAATGAAGGCCTTTAACTTACTGATTAGGGTAAGGGAGAGCTGACCTCAAAGAGAATTTATAAAAATTAAAGCAGGGGGCAGCTGTAGCAGCTATTACAGATTTTCAATCACTAGTGCACGCTATGGGTGTGCAATTTGTTTCCGAGAACCCTGTTAAGGAGAACAATTTTCTAAGCACAAATCAATAGGCAAGTCAGTTCTCCAAGATTCGTCATTCTTACAACTGATCCTGGGAAGGAAGTGGAAAATACCAGTAATAGTTAAGATGGCATGGAGATTTGCCATTATAAGATTTGTTACATCTGATTCTTGGTGTGCATACAATGTATACTATTAAGTCCAATGCCAATGAATTACGTAAAGGCAGCAAATCAGAATATTGCCTGTCCAAAAGATTTCCAAAAATTAATCAGCTTAAATTGATATTACTGGTTGGGTGGTTGTTGGTAGGGCAAAAATTTAACATTGCTGAACATGAGAGCTTCGTGAAAAGCTATGCCAGACAAACTCATAACGTTAGGGGATTTCCTGTATCACATACAGATTGGATATGAACTGAATTTAGATCACCATGTAAATAACAATAAACAACTATAAACAACTGAACATGGGCAGAACCCTTTGCTCTGAGAAAAACACCTATCAAGACCATCAAGCCCAGCAGAAAACAGGGAAAACATTAAGGTGTAAGGTGTAAAGGTTGCATTAAAAGAGACTTGTAGGTATTTCAGTCATTCTTTAGCATAATCCATAGGCAAAAACGGATAGTTGCTTTTTATTTTCAAATCAGCTTCTTTGAGTTTCTAGCAACTTGCAATTAAAATGGTGTGAATGGCCTACCCAAACAGCAAGCATTAGGCAATTGAATAATACAAGTATGATGAAACTAACCTCAGATTTATTCATTTGAGATGCATGAAGCTGGATCAGTTTGGGTTTGGTAGTCTAGGATATGAATTTCAAGTGTGAATTTATTGTACAAGAAGAAAAGAACTGACAATTTGGATACAGGCAGAAATTTATCCGAATTAGCAGGGAGATTTTGTGCTTAGCAACAACATACTGAAAAATAAATTAATTGACAACACAATGGGGGCATACACTTCCAATATAAGCATAAAACAGGGACCACCTTGCTTATATATTATCAGAATAATCTTCAGAAATATACTGCCTTTTAACAATTTAGATTGCCTGAAGTTCCTCTAGTTCTCCACAAACACCTTACAATTATGCTCACAACAAAAGAAACTAGATGTGCTGATTGGAACATTTATAGGCAGTGGAGTTTATGCAAAGAAAGTACTCTAAACATCACATGTCAATGCCCTGCTGTCATTCATAACCTTGCAATGAGGCAGTCCCCAGAATTGTACACAAGTCTAGTGAAACTTCCATTTAAGATGCTTACGGAGGAAATTCTACATGTAATGTAAATTTTCTTCTTTTTTTTTCCAATGTGTCAACCTATAGCAATACATTGAAGACAACCCTAAATTTAAAATCCTGTGATGTGAGATACTGTTTGCAATGCACAGTAGCCACCAACTAAATAATTGCTTCGTATCATATACCAAAGTCTACAAATGTGTAAAACCTTTCATAATGAACAAATCCAGTGGACATTACCATAAATTAGAATGGAAATCCCTGTACAAACCTGCTTCTGCTGCTGCAAAACTAAGCAATGAAACATGCACTAGACAAATACGAAGATACAAACTATTCTTGAAGAATTCTACATCAAGTTTTTGGCCACCTAATTTTGTTACAAGGGAAAATTTTGATGCAGCAACAGCCATGTTTTACAACCATTTTTTTCCTAGGTAATTAGATATACAAGATTGAGGAAGTTGATATACATTCTGATACCCGTTTATGGACCAATAATCCCAAGTCCACAAATTCTCCATTTTCAACTCCCCAAACCATGATTGACAGTGTCCTCCAGAGCCTTCATCAAAACCAATGCCTTGCGCTTTGTCCGTGGTGTCCCATCCTCAAGAAACTGGCTACAATGCTCCATCACACCAGCTTGCTGAGCCTCAATAGCCCTCTGCCTACTAGTGCAACAAAGGGATGATAAAATTGCCACAGCATGCTCTCTGCTCCTGAAAGTGCCTTCCCTGAGCACCTTGACCATGCTCCCCATAATCCCCTTCTGGAGGACAAGTGCGGCCCGCCCCTCTGATACAGTGGCCAACATGTTAAGGAGACCAAGAGGCCTCTCAACAGATTCATTCAACACACCCACACTGCTGACAACAGCCTCCAATAGCAGGCCCACTGCTCCTGCCATGACTGCTCTTCTCTTGTTATCATTATAGAAACACAGACTATAGAGTGCAGTGGTTGCCTCCTTTCGGGCACGAGCATCCCCCTCTACAAGGAGCCTTACAAGGGCACCGATAGCATCAGAGTGGCTTCCAATTGTGGCCTTGTTCACATCCACGATAGCCAAGCTTGTTAGGGTCACAGCAGCAGTAGCCCTAGTATCCATAGAACCATGCTTTAGCGCATTAACAATCAAATCTACAGCACCCTCAGCCACTAGACCTACTTTGTTATCATCCTCCAAGCTCAAGTAAAACAATGCCACCATAGCATTTTCTTCAGTCTGTGAATCCCTACACGAAAGAAGAGGTATAATTCTAGCCACAGCTCCAGCTTCCACAATTTGGAGCCGAGTCTCACGGCTCTGCTTGGCAAGAGTTCGAATCTGTCGAATGGCATCCCTCCGGGATTGCACTAAAACATTATTATTGCTGGTGGTATTGGCTAGGGCTTTTACTAGGACTTCTAGGCCTTTTAAAGTTTCATGAGAAAGGGCTGAGAACGTGTGCCTCTGTGCACCAGCTGAAGTGGCTGGACGCTTCAAGTCCACACCATGGGTTTGTGCCCACTGTGAAATAAGGCTACGAAGAGCATAATTTGGTATCAATTTAGTATCATGAAGAGGCATTGTGGTATTAGGGCATATGCGCTTACCAGATTCAAGCCACCGCTGTATGGACGGTCTGTCATATGTCTGGCCTGTGCACAGGATGACTGGGTCGCTCATCAGTTCCAAGCTTATAGGGCACCTGAAATCATCTGGCGGCCTACAATCCATTTTTACAAAACCCCAGCGTTCTCCTCAAACTTCTAAACCCTTGTTTTTCTCACAATCTTCAAAACCCTTGTTTTCTTCAAAACTTTCGAATCATTGAAAATCTTAAAAGCTCTAGTTTTCTTGTAATTTCTCACAATTGTCAAAACCCCAGATTTCTTCAGATCTTGAAACCAGTGGACGCGTTGTAAACCTTATTTTCTTCAAATCCTGTAAAGCCGTAGGTCCACTGAAAATCTCCTAAAACCTCGTTTTTCCCACAATCTCAAAATTTTAGATTTCATCAATTCTTCAAAGCTTCAGATACCCTGAAAACCCTGGTTCTCCACAAGTTTCAAAACTATGGATGCATTCGTAATATTGAATGCCCCTACTATATTCTAATTTCTCATAGAACTGGATGCACCGACAATCTTCAAAACCCTTGTTCCTCAATTTCTCAAAGCTCAAAATGCCTTGAAACAGACGAATACCTTCATCTTCTTCCAATTAATCTAAGCACATGATGCAATAAAGATCTTCATAACCCTCTGTTTTCTTCTAAACTATCAAAACCCTCGATGCCTTGAAAATCCTCAAAAACCTTCCTTATCTTCTATTTCTTCAAATCCTTGTACACCTTGCAAATTTTCAGAGCTTCCAGTTTCTCAAACCACCACTGGATGCATTCAAAATCTTCAAACCCCTCGCTTTTCCTGCGAAACTCGTGATTCTCTTAAAACTTCTAATCGTTTTCCTTTGTTTATCGCATTCTCTTCAAGTCCCTGCTTATCTTCTAAATCTTCATAGCTTAGTTTTTACAGAATCGTTCAAGCCCGCGTTTTCTTCCCTAATCTTCAAAACCCAAGCCTTTTCTCCAACTC
The DNA here is from genome assembly GCA_007258455.2 of Sequoia sempervirens. NCBI lineage: Eukaryota > Viridiplantae > Streptophyta > Pinopsida > Cupressales > Cupressaceae > Sequoia > Sequoia sempervirens. Next base: position 143,409 of record VDFB02269851.1, on the reverse strand, counting down.
TTCAAACCCCTTATTTTCATAAAAAATCTTTACTTCTAGTTTTCTCTCAATTCATATCCATTTTCTGCAATTGTGAGCTTCCCGCGTATCTCAGGCTGAACTCTTCGCATCCCCGTACACTAAATATCGATTAAACCAATGGGTTGAATGCCTCAATCGCTACCATTATTAATCCTCTTCTGTAAATTCCGAGGTATCTTTAACATTGAAAAATAATAGGAAGTAAAATCTGGAGGGTAAACACTTTAGAAAAAAAACACAGGTCTTCTTACAGGGTAAAAGGTTAAATGTCGCAGAAAGTCAGACAGTAATAATTAAAGATTCACATGTCAACAATCTTTAAGAAAATGAAAAAACAAACCGTGTATTTGCTGGGTTTTTGTTCTGGTGTGTAACCGATTTGCAAGCCGTCAATTGACAATGACAGGGTCAACATATGAACAGAAGTTTTTTAAGGGGGCCAATATGACGGAATTTACTACGACGTCAATTGACAGTGCCAGGGCTAGCATATGACGGAAATTGATAGAAGGGTAATATGACGGAATTACTACGCCAGGCAATTAACAGTAAGTAGCATATAGAAGGAATTTTTTGTTCTCAATGAACATGACAGGATTAGCATGCGACAGAATTATATTTTTGTAGATGACGGGACTTCTACGGCGTCCATTGATAGTGACAAAATTTTGTTCTTGTTTACAACGTTGTGACTAGAAGGCAATTGACGCTAAGAGAATCAGTATTGTCACGGAGTTATGTTCTGGTTTATGACGGGATAACTAAGGTGTCAATTAACAATGACCGAATGTACACTGGTGTATTTGACAGAACATTTAATTTGGTATATAACGAAATTATTCGCCATCAATTAACAGCACGAGTATTTCCTATCTTCCAGCTTTATTCTGGCTTATATACTGTCAATTGAGAGTGAGAGGATTAGCGTCCCTTATTATGCGACGGAATATAATTCTGATAATGGTAATAACGGGAATAATTACAGTTCACCTACGTCAATTAACAGTGACACGATTTATCATACATTATGCAACAGAATTATATCCAGGTACGTAACGGAACTAGGATGCCGTCTCATCATTAGTAAACTGTATGTGACAGAAACTGTATTCTCGTAAACAACAGAACTGCAAAGCCGTTCATTGACAATGACGAAATTGACATATATGACACAATTTTTGTCTGGTATACAACGGAGTTACTACGCCGTCTATCGGGAGCGACAGGGTTAGTAAACATGACGGATTTCTTTCCTGGTATATAGCGGCATTAACGTATGTTATTATTATTATTTTTAAGACTGCAGGGAATCAAAATAGTCTGCAATGTGTCTGGTAAACTTTTTTTTTTATCAGTAATGCTGATCCAATATGCCCTCCCTAGGGATGGTGGGGAGATTAGAACTCGTGATCTCTTACCTGCAATGGATTGCTTTAGCTAATCGAACTAATCCACTACCAAATTAACAGAAATTATTACTATTACCGATAATAATTCAATTCTAACGGTCAATAATTGGATTAGCCTGGTGTATTTGACGAAATTATCTATGATATCAGACGGGAATACAAGGCCGTGAATTGACAGGGACAGGATTAGCATGCCGTCTGTTGATATTGACAACCTGCAATTTGTCGACTCCGCGTATAGCCCATAAATTCGTTCAACAAGAATTTTGTCGTTACCTTGGGAGCTGTTTAGTTGACGGCCAAAAAAGCAACCGCGTTGATTTGACTTTACTATATTTTTAGTTTTGTCACGTTACAGGATTCGAAATCAAAAGAGTACGTTAGGAGATAAAATAATAACAAGAAGAGCCTTGTACACAAAGTTTTCTCATTAGACAAGGGCAAAAATAAAAAGGGCAGTTGGTTTTATTTTAGGGTTACAAGTGGTGATTATGATTTGGATTAGGTAGTTATCATTTGTACCTACCCACCACGAGGAAAGCAGGTGATCATATGAAGCTACATGACCTAACTACCTCCTCTTACGAAGATCATGTGGTGTGGTTATCAATGGATGGTTTGTTGTTTTATTAAGGGTTGTAAAATATTTTATAATTGAAGATTGAATTATATGTATACACCACCATCTTGACCTCCTCTCCCTTGTTCTTACAGCGTTCCCCATGGTCCTCTGCCCATCCGCTCTACTGGTGTTGGCTGGTTTGGGTTTGTGAAAGGTGTAGGTCTGCCCATCCGCTCCATTGGTGTTGGTTGGTTTGGTTTTGTGAAAGTTGTAGGTCTGCCCATCAGCTCCACTGGTGCTGGCTGGGTTGGATCTGTGAAAGGTGTAAGTCTGCCCATCTGCTCCATTGGTGTTGGTTGGTTTGGGTTTGTGAAAGGTGTAGGTCTACCCATCAGCTCCATTGGTGCTGGTTGGTTCAGGCTATGAAAGGTGTAGGTCTATGGATAGTCCACTAATCGTCGTACTTTGGGGTGGTCCCCGCATTGGCCATACCAGATATATATAAGTTTGTGTTTGATTTAATGGACATATTTTTTTTAGTTTGTAGGTATTATGAAGATGTTTAAAAAACTTGAGTCAAAAGAAAGAGGAGAGGAGGGGTGGTCAATAGACAAATATATTAAATTACAATCAATCATCATAATATTATTAGTAAGATTGCCTTTGAATTCATTTTATATATTTTATACTCAAATAATCCACAAGAAATATTAATATACACGGATTATGGAAACCTATACCAACTATTGTAAAACTACAAATAAAATAATATATAGTATGCATAGAGAATCTAGAAGCAATCTTAATAATACTACATGAATTGTGGAAAACTCATGCCAACCATTATAATACTAGAAGTAAAATAATTTATAATAGTACTTATAAATAATCTAACATTCCATTCAATTAAAAGTAAACTTATAAAGAAAAATAAAGAAAAGTAGTAATATTTTATAAAGAAATGTTTTGGACCACACTTCAAAAATTTATCCATCACATAAACTAAAAAAACAATAAATTTAACATAAAAAATATCTTTACTAAATCACAAAAATATACAAAATATTATATTATAATCATAACTATTTTTTTTTTTTTTAGACTGCAGGAATCGTCGCCGGCCCCATATAAACTATAGTGCGCTTGGTAAACTTTTTAACGTGACCCCTCCGGTACCACGGGAGTGGGGGAGACTAGACCTCATGACCAACCTCCTGCAACAGGAAAGATTTAGCCAACCGAGCTAGGGCCCCAACCCCTATAATCATAACTATTAACTTATACATATTTTGAGATATTTTATTTTACTTTAAAATTATTTTGTTTGTTATGATACATGAATTTTTAGTTAAGAATCATTTTATTTGATCTACATTGTTTATATTTTATTTATGAAAGAGTCATATTTGCATAGTTATTTTTGTTTTAGATAAATACAAATGAAGTATATAATGTTTTGATATTTCATTTATCAACATTAATATATATTTTAAATTTTTTAAACATAATTCCCACATAAAAATTCATGCCTTGTTAGTATAGAAGGCCTCTTTATATAATTATAACATTGGATTATTATGAAAATAATCATAATTTCAACATTTCTTCACATTTATTTTTATTCTTCTATATATTTTGATTTCTTATTTTTTTAGTTTTTTCATTTCAAGAATCCAATTCACATTTTAGTTCCTTATTCATCCAATTTATTAGTTGTCAACAAATGAATCAATGAGATTAAAATAATTTGACCAAATTTTCTATAATATATATATATATATATATATATATATATATATATATATATATAAACTAATTTATCTATCATTCTATTGAATAATAATTGTGAATAGTAATATTAGTGTGATGTAAACTATGGAATCTTTTAACTATTTAATTTTGACTATCAAAAGGTTAATAGTGCAAATGTATTTTCATGTCACTTTCCAATTCTATTTATTGTAATGTCATTATTTTTTATTTTAAAGATTGTGGGCCAATGAATATAAATAATTTAATCATATTTGAGACAATTTTAATTATTGAAAAAGTGAAATAGAGAAAATATGAGAAATTACAATTAATAATGATATAAATTAAATTTATATCTCCTAATTTAAAATATTTTAAAAATTAACAATAAAAATAAATATTTAATAAAAGATAATGAAAAATTATATTTTTTGACTAATTTTATATTTATTTGTTTCATATATTTTCCTCAAAGAACACTATATATGTAAATTCTAACACCTTCTATTAGTTTAAAGTTAAATGGATTCATGTTCAATAACAATTATGAGTTACATCATATTTAGAACTTTAATTCTCATTTGACAATGCCTCTCTTTCATTAACATTTGCAACATAATTCTAATTGTGATATTTTAATCAAGTGTCAACCGTGTAGTTTTACAAGTCAAACTCATTGACCCATGTTTCATGAGTAGTGGTTCACAAGAACCCTTCTCTCATGATAATAAGCGGTCCACTTAACACTCATTGCATCTAGACGATGCTCACAAAGGTGAAGCACCAAGCCCTCTCAGGAGGTCACCCATCCCAATACTACTCCAACACAAGCTAAGTGGGCTTAACCTTGGGGAAAACTCTGTGGTTAAGCGTGCTTGAGCTAGAGTAGTATTGGGATGTGTGACCTCCCAAGAAGGCCCAATGCTTCACCTCTATGAGCATCACCTAGATGCAATGAGTGCTAAATGGACCATTTATTATCATGAGAGATGGGTTCTTATGAACCACTATTCATGAAACATGGGTCAATGAGTTTGACTTGTCAAACTACATAGTTAAATCCTGATACCAATATCATAATTTGTCATGCTGTGGAAAATACTTCCTACTTATCAACATAATTATAAGTTTTGTTGAATTGGGTTCTTTTATTTTAACTTTTAAACATTGTTTAGAAGAATTTATTTAACGTAATTCAACAAATTTCATTTTATTATTAGTGTTAGCAAACTAATTATAGACATGATGGGTGGCAAAAAATTTCCACTAGATTTAAAATATTTTTTTTTTATGGTTAAATGTCAGTCGTATTAATGTCTTGAATAATGTTGTATATATCATGATATTAAAAAGACATTCAAATCTAAAAATATGTGCAAATCTATGGTGAGATATGTCAACCAGCAAATTCAATCAATAATAACTTCATTGATAAGATATATACATTCTTATCTTAAACAAAATATAGAAAAATCTTGTCATATAGCTTCTAGAAGAACTCAATAATTATTTTAAATAATATGAAACAATACTTTGTTTGTAATGTTTGGTGTATTCATACCATTAATCTCAATATATGCCCACAAATAGGACAACATACATTATAATAGACACATGATTGTTTGAAATCAAATCATGCAACAACTACTCTATCTAGCAATAAGTATTGGTAGGAACTTGACGCAATGCGTCTCTTGTTATATTATCCTTATATTGATTTGTTTTACTATTTCATTATAAAATGCCATCACTTTTTATTTATAACATTTCTATTATTCTAATTCTTTTTATTATATTTTTATTTATGACTCTCATCATAACTATTTTGGATATTTTAAATACATCTATTTTTTTTAAGTTGAAATATATTAGTTTTGAGTTATTTTATTTTACTTTTGAAATACTTAAGATTTTTTAATTTCTATTTATTTTTACATTTTTTTATTCTACTTTAAAGGAACTTTTCCCTTGTTAATGGGGCAGCTGGTGTTAAGGCTGTAAGAGACAAAAAAATATGGTGCTTGAATTGGAGAAAGGATGGATAAAAATGAACTTTGATGGAGCATCTAGAGGAAATCCAAGCCTTTCTGAGGTGAGATATTTTTAGAGATCATAATGGAAGTAATTTAAAAAAAAAAATTCACCCCATCAGATCAAGAACAAATAACGAAGTGGAAATAATGGCACTCAAATTAGGTTTGGAAGATGGTCGAAGACTAGGAATAAGGAAAATCGAGGTTGAGGGAGATTCTTTTACTATAGTTAATGCAATACACAAGTGACAAACCCAAAACTAGAAATTGAATAATCACCTCGAGGAATGCCTTAGGCTCATTGATGGGTTCAAAGCCTTCAAAGGTAAACACATATATTTAGAGAAGGCAATGGTGAGGCAAATAAATTGGCTAATAAAGTTGTTGATGTTCAACAATAATGAGTAGTAGAAAGGGGGATGCAAAGGTGGTGTGGTCATGTAATACAACATGAGGTGGTACATCAAAGAAGGCTCTAGAAACTTGGATAAGTGGTGGTGAAGTAAAATTGTAGCAAAGGGTGGAAGATTTTCCATAGATTGTGAGGGATTATTAAGCACAAAGTAGCATGAGTTTTTTGTGGATGCCTCTCTTCCCACAACTTGCATGTGGGAAGAGAGCTAGTTTTCCCATTAAATTTCTCTTTTTCCCAAAGAATCGGTGTCTGGTTGATGGCTTGGAGTGTTAGAGGAGGGGAGATGATGAACATGCTAGTCGGGTTAACCAACTAAAGTAGGTAGATGGCGTTCTTAGGGAAGGTGACATACCAGAGGTTGAAGGTCATTTTGAAGGAGCATAGTGGGCAAACAAGAAAGGCCATCAAATGGGTTATGGGGGTGGACTTTATGGTTGATGATAACTGCCACAAGGTCAATACAAACATTACCTCCTTTGTGGTGTTGTTGTTGGACTTAGGAGAGGATAATGGTATGATTTTAGAGCTAGTTGTAATCCTCTTCAAGAGGAAATAACGGTAAGGGTTGGAGGAAGTGCTTATGGTGGCTAGGTATGGTGTGGACTTGTTGTAGTCAAAGGACATCAAGAGGATTATTAAGGACGTAGTGGTGGTGGAATGGATCACCTTTTTGGGGAATTTTCACACACAAACGCTAAGACAACATTGTGTTCTGTCCAAAATGGGGTGCCAATTTTTTAAGAAGGTTAATAATCTGGTGGCAATTTACGACCTAGATTGGATGAAGGATTTTGATTAGACAGTGATGGAAAGAGAATTTCACACCCCCCAAGGAGTAGGTTGATAAATTTTTAATGTTGTTTGTCGTATATTTTTGTATGATGGTAATGCTCACTTGTCTAAGCTATCCTAGAGCCTCATTATAGTAAGAAAGGTGGACTATATCATTCATTTTAAACTATATATAAATTAATTATTTAATATCAATATATGTAGCTCAACTACACTTATCTAGCAAAAAAAAGCACTTTTAGAATTATTTCATTTTATTTACTTAAGAGTTATTTATAGTTTTGATTTTTATATGTTATGTGTTAGTTTATATTTACATGACATAATGTTATGTCTTGTTGTCAATATAGAACATACTATTGATTATGATAATTTTTATTCTAATAATATTACTAATATATTATGGTTATCACTTTTTATTAAATTTTATTTTACATTGTGTTTTAAATTTGTGTTGTCATCTCTTTTGTTATTTCTTTCAATCATATACATCTTGCTTCTATTAGTTTTGTATTGAAATATTTCTCTCCCATCTCAATTTTCATTCTCTTCTTTCTTTTCACAAACCTCCACATCTATTTAGTTATAGGAAATGTCTATAATCTTATCATTTTCTTCCTCTTCTTAATTGTGAATTATGAAGTTTCATTTGAAATGTTGGTATGAAAAAATTTCCACACAATTTTATCAAAAACATTCAAAACTATTTATTCATATAAAATATAATATTTGGATATGAGTGGACCAACTAGTAACTTTAATCAAATTTAATTATCTAAAATAATAAAAGATAAAAGTCACAATTATAAATTTCATTCTTTTCATCATATGAAATTCAATGAGATTGCAAGTGTATTTATAAATTATTATTATACCTAAGTTAGATTATGTGCATTTTTCTTGGGTGGATATTATATAATTATCACTCGATCTTTTATATATTATAGGATATGTTAGTTTTTCTTTATTCTTTTTAAATTGCTTTATGAAAATCTTGCTATTTTAGGAGGTTGAGTTGGCTAGGTTGTCTCTTCGTGTATTATTTGATTGCCTAGTGTTGAATAATATATTGTTGTTGATAAAACAAGGTAAACTACTATAAATGTTAATCTTTAAAAAAAAATACGAATTTAATTTTAAATAATGCATTGAATTACTCATTAAGAGATTTATATGGAAGTAAATATAAATCAACAAATCATACTAAGTAAACACATAACAATACATGGAGTAACCCTTGTAGAAAAAAAATCATCATTAAAGAGAGGCACAAGTATGTATTAATCTTCAACACAAGAGTACATATTCAACACTCTTTCTCCCTTCACATTTTCATAGTCTAATATACTTGTGAAATATTTATAAAAATCACTACACCGACCCCTTATGAAAGTGTATTTATTAATAGAAAAATATAAAAGGTGGTTTACAATACTATGGGAAGAAAAATAGTGGCCTAAGAAATAACACGAAAAAGTGTCAAAAAAATACAAAAATAACTATTTTTTGGGAGGGGCTATGGCATTTTCCCTCCCCTTAATGTAGCATTTGGCTACACTAATTGTAGCCTTCAACTACACTAATCATAGCCTTCAACTTCAGTTGGGGTGTCAAGGTGTCAAGGGGCTCCTTAAGCTTAGTAATCACATTCATAGGATTGTAATTAAATATCACACAATATTAAAATTTTCCTACTTGATATTATGCATTGTAATGACATTCATAGGAACAATCAACTATTAGATCCTAGGCCCATGCTTTTTCTACATGAAGAGAACTTTTGTGTGCTTACTATCTTTTTCAAGGAATCTATAACATTATCCCAAGAGTCAACCTTGTGCAACAATGTACCTCATTCTCTACATCTCTCAAATAAAATGATACTAAAACATCAAAATTCTTGGTATAATGAAGGTACACATGGTTCTTCTCCAAACAAATAGCACCATGGATATTAAACCTAATTCTAATCACCTTGCAATCAAAACTAACAGCTAAAGACAATCTATGTAACCATAGTACCTCCTTATATGCATGTATATCAACCATATACTTTGATTCCATGGTGGAAAAAAAACTATGGGTTACCTCATACTCATCCAACTAAATGTATCCCCAACTAGAGAGAACACATAGCCATTGTAGACATGTAAAATTATCATTATGCATTCAATTAGGTCAATTCATCAAGTAAACCAAATTCACATTAATCCACTCATCAGGTAAATCAGGTTCACCATCCATTTAAATTAAATAAATTAACTTTATTTGATTTAAGTCTATCATTTCCTCATTTGATTAAATAAATCAATTTTAATCAAACCATAACATTTCATCTTTCATAAACCATCTTCTAATCTCATCTCATACAAATTAATCCACCTTTATCTTGCATCATCCCTTTAATTAAATAAATCAAACATTTATTTAATTAAATCTCAAATGCATTTTCCATCCCTTTTGATTTAAATAAATCAAACATTCAAGTCAAATGGGTCAAAAACCCCTAAACATCATCTAAGCTAGTCTAATCCTAATTAGCCTAATCTAACCACCCATCACATCCTCTAACTTTTCCCACTTGCACCAATAAATCATTTTAACTCATTTATAAATTCATCATTTTTTTTCAACTTGGCATAAAAAAATGGAATATGAAGACAAGTTGACTTGTCCCTACTTCATGTCCTCCCACTCAACATTTATTTGCAACAACTTCTTTATTTCATGTCCTCCCACTCAACATTTATAACATTTATTTGTAACAACTTTATTTCATGTCATCCCACTCAACATTTATAACATTTATTTGCAACAACTTTATTTAATGTCCTTCCACTCAACATTTATAACATTTATTTGCAACAACTTCTTTATTTCATGTCCTCCCACTCAACATTTATAACATTTATTTGCAAACAACTTCTTTATTTCATGTCCCCCATTCAACATTTTCTTAAACATTTATTTCACAACCTATGACAAGTTGACAATTGGTTTCATTTGATTGGCTAAATCATTATCCCACATTGATCTATTTTGAGCTCTTTTCCAACTTGAAAATCTATAAATAAAGGGCTTATTTTTCAACAAGATCATCCACAACTCATGCAAAGTTACTTTCTTCAATAGAGAGCTAATTTTGTCCATCTTCATGATATCTTTATATCAATTTCATCATTAAGCTTAGCAAAGGATTGGGAAAGGGCTATTTTCCACAAGTAAAGTTATCATGCAGGTTTATTGTTGGAGCTTGGAGCATTCTTGGATTCTTATAGATAGTTTTTATATCATGTTTACATCTTAAATTAATGTATTGCGTCATAGCTACATTTTATCATCCATCTTGCATCATAGTTGCATTTTAGATTACTCCATTTTAAGTTTGCATTTGAGCATATGTAGAATCATGCATAGAATCATATAGTTCAATACCATAGCATCCACCTCCACTTGTTCATTTATCATCAACATCATCCTTCATCCATCATGGTATTCATCATCATTGTTTACACATAGTTTCATGTAGGCATATAGTTGGCTTGCATGTTGAATATCAATCTCGTTTCTTAAGTGTCATTCTAATAGCCTTTGTGCACATAGAAATCTGAGGGCCAAAAAGGTTTAAAAGAATCATTTAGGAATAGAGGACAATGAGATGTTCTTGGAAGATTTATCTTTATTGCAACTTAGAATAGTTTTACTTTGCTTTGAGTCTTTCAACATAAATCATTTCATTAAGGTTTGTGTTGATAATAACTTTGCATATTTAACACACACACAAAATGGCGCCCACCGCGGGGCTTATGCCCTGTTTTTAACATTTACTTGCAGGTTTTTTTTATAGGTTTTTGCTTTTTGGAATCCGGATTTCCGTCGAACATTCTCATTTTAGCACTTTCATGGCTTTCTTTAGCACATGTAGGATTTCTAACAGCATTTTTGCAGCGCATATGTAGAATATTTTAGCGCTTACAAGTTGTAATTAAACAGAGTTCTAAGTCTGATGCCTTCCATAGATAGAACTTTCTCTAGTTAAAAAGAAGCAACCCTAGGATAGACATGAAATTTAAAATGAAGTAATCTAGGATAGTCACTACACAATGATTTTTATTTTTTTTGCCGTTAAAATGAATCCCATGCTTGTTGTGAAGCAACATCTTCGCATAGATTAAATCATTGTCATTTGGGTTTTAAAAAGAATATTTGTTTGCTTTGTCTATGGCAATAGGTCTATGCTCTCCCCTTAACTGGGTGATCAGAATACCAAACTTTCCTTTTCAATTTTATGCAAATTTACTCCTTTACTACATCCTTTAGAGGGTCTGCTCTTGTAGGAAAAAGTACTCACCCAAGAGGAACAACTCAAGTAGGTTCAAGCCAAAGTCAAGCTATTCCGCCCCACTATAAAATTTAAAGCAAATATGGGGAAACCCTCTTTTGCTGGTAGTGTGCAAGATAACCATCCCCAAATCCTTTGTTCTAAAGGTTGGAAGGTCTCATGAGGGAGTTTATTATTGTCGCACCTAACGAAAACCCTTACTAAGAACCTAGTGAAGTAGCCAACCAGAGTTAGTTTCCAAACATCATAATAATCACAATGCAAGGGGAGGGAAGAATCTGCCCCCAAGACACTCACCATATAACTGCCAAGGATCGTTTGCTCAGGGGATATGATATCCACTTCTGTCACTCTGAGTACGCGCCTAGAAAAGACAAAAACATAGGCGCCCCTTCGGGGGTGACACGGCTGTGTGAGTCGATGCAGTTCTAAGATGTGGGTTGTTGATTATTAAGATGACCTACTTGAGTACTAAGAGTGAGTCTGCCTGAATTTTATTTCATGTGCTAAACCTGTGAAAACACTTGTTGAAAACATTTTTGATCATACATTTGATGTTTAGTACAGGATTTTAAAAATAACTGTTTTTAGAATGTTTGTTGTGTCTTCCATCACATTAACTCAGATAAAAGATCATCCAAAATGAACAAGCAAAAATTCATCTGAAAATTGTTCTCAACTATTTGGAAAACTTTTTTAGCACATCTAGGGAGTGTCTTAGCGCATTTGATTGTTTCTCTAGTGCATATGCCTATTTCTGCAGCGCATATAGGACACAGAGTAACACATCTGTCATTTTCCAAAATTTTCACTTTTGATAGATCTGAGTTTATAACATCCTTGGTCCAGTAGCATCTTGACATTTCTCTCATGCTTAGAGAGTGGAAATCAACTAAGTTTGTTAGGAAATCAATTGCCAATAGGATCAAGAAGCCTAAAAAACATTTAGGTTACAAGAAAACTTTGCAACGAAGAAAGTTTTTTGTATAAAATTCGAAACTTTTGCTCCATTATCGTGAGTTTCTCCATAGGTACCAAGATTTTTCTAGGGGACTCACTTACGAGTACGCTATAGAGCCTTTATATTCATGAGCCTATTTTCAGAGAAGAGCTTTATCTCAATGACACAATCACAATTAGCCTCTTGAGATTGATTATCTACCACAACCTTCTATTGAATATCCAACACATCCCAGTCAAATCCAATACATATCATTCTTCAAAAATAAAGATCAAATCTTAAAAGTGCACCTTTCAAACAAATTTCCAATTTCTTGATTCAACTTCCCCATCAGGATTCTGATATCCTTCATCATTGGAAGCCATAATCAAGAGTTAGGAATGTCCTTGATCATATCATAATATTTTCATCTTATCAGATCAAGACATCATCATTTTTGCACTTATCAAACTGTGATCTAAGTCTAGAAGAACATTTCAAAATCATATGCCTATTTTTACAAGATCTCAATACAATAAACTGAAAGAGGATATTCAATAAAAAGGAGAGAGTAGTAGTCCCCTTTATAGTGTGAGTTGAAATCCTCTTTTTAACGATGACATGGGTGAAAGAGAAGAAAATCCATTCCACAAATATAGAGACGTGAGCAAAACCCATATAGATAGTGATGATGAACAAGATGAAGAATGTCTTAGAGAGGCTGAGCAAGATCCCAAATTTCACAAAGCCTTAGAAAAGATTTTGGAGTGCAACAAAGAAAAATATTTTCTATATCTAGTTGAAAAAGGAGCTAAGTTGCCTCATGACTTTGATACTGAAAACATAAGGAGTAATCTCGAGGAAACACCCTTGTCTGATATTAGTGTTTTGTCTCAACAAATTAAAGCACTACAAGGACAAATTAAAGATCTACAAGGGGGAGCCACAACAAAGACATACGCTCTTGATGACATATGTCCTTACCCTTTTGACCGACGTCTCAACATGATCCCATTTCCCAAACATTGTGAAATCCCAAAGTTTGATCGTTATAATGGGAAATCAAATCCAATTGATCATATTAGGGACTTTTAAAATATGACTTTAGAGTTTGCTCATGAGGACACATACTTGATGCGTTTGTTTCCTAGAAGTCTTGGAAGCCAATCTATGGAATGGCTATAAAAAATCAAACCACTTGTCAAGACATTTGAGGATTTGATTAACGAATTCATATCACAATATTCCTACTACATCCAACATCAAATAACCATGATTGATCTTTGCAAGGCTAAACAGAAACCTGGTGAACCATTCATTACATTTCTTCAAAGATGGAGAAGATTGTTCGCTAGATACCCACGTCATGTTCCTGAAAAGGAAACAATCACCACTTTTATAAATAGCTTAGATCAAGAGATGAGTTATTGTCTAAATCTTCATTGTCCTCCCTCTTTTTAGAAATTGATTGAAAATGCAATCATAATTGAAAATGCATTGGTCCAAAGGGGGATAATCAAACTTGATAGAGATAATCCTATCTCTTCTAATCACCCCAATGACAAATCTAAGTTTTGGACTCACAACAAAAACGTGGTGAATAATAGTGTTGTAGATGCAAATCATGTATCGACTTAGCCATTTGTTCTTAATGTTCCAAATGCTCCTCGCAACAATAACTCTAACAATGTCAACTCGATCACAAATCAAGGAAACAATCCTCCTCCTCTGAGGAATAACGTGAATCAAAACTTTACTCCCAATCAAGGGAATGTTAACAAACAAGGTTACCGTGGAAATAAAAACAACAAAAATTCCTTAAGCAATGCCTCAAACACTAATCCACAACGACCTTCATTTTTCTCTAGCAGAAGAACTTTTACTCCACTAGGTCAATCTCTAGAATTTTCCCTTAAAGAGTTGATGCCAAAGAACGTTATCACCCTACTGCCTCAATGAAATTTTGAACCCAGTGTGAAGCCTCCATCATAGAATGATGCATACTATTGCGAGTATCATTGGTGCAAGGGCCATCGCATGAATAATTGTCAAGCCTTGAAAAATGTGATCCAAGATTTGATAGAAAATGACACCATTAAGCTAGGACACCAACAATTGAATGAAGACCACCAAGCATTTCACAATCCTTTACCCAATTATCAAAAGGATGAGTCTTCTGGAAAAAGTGTGAATCATATCAATGATGATCATATAATCAATCATATCTACATTGATGATGAGCGGGTCAATGTTATAAAAGTCAAGGAAAAGATGGAATATATGGAGGTCAACATAACAATAAGGAAACAAGCTAAAGTTGTCTTAAAGGATGCTTCTTCGAAATCCATTGTGCCCCTACCTCAACATCAGTATGACTTAGTCAATAAACTTTGAAAAACTCCTACTCAGATTTCCATCTTAGAACTCCTAAAGATTTCCCCAACACACAAGGAAATTCTAGAAAAGGCCTTTGTTGAAACAACTGTATCCACTGATCTGGATGTGGATCAATTTCAAGCCATGGTGGGACACTTGTCCTCACCCACATGCCTCTCATTCTTCGAAAAAGATGACGTTTCCATAACTCATCCCCATAATTCATCATTATACTTAGAAGTCATGGTCCACAAGTTTCGTGTCAAACGGGTTCTAATAGATGGAGGTGCTGGTTTGAACATATGTACCATGAAGTTGGTTAAGGCTTTAGGATTTTCTGAGGACTCCATTGATCCTAGGAGAAAGATTACTATTAAAACCTATGCTGATGAGGAAAGAGCATCCAAGGGTTTAATCATGCTACCGATCAAAGTGGGACCTGTTATCAAGAATACTTTCTGTCAAGTATTAGAGCGTGATCTTGCATACAACATCTTGTTGGGTCATCCTTGGATCCACGAAATGCAAGCTATCCCATCCACATATCATCAATGTCTTAAGTTTCCTTATGATGGACAGGAAATCATGACACCAACTGATAATTCGAATATTCAAACTTGTGCCAACATCAAAGCTAGTCAAGATACTTTGGTTCCTAACAATCGAGAAGCTCATGCTAGTACTTCTCTCAAGATTGATACACAAATAAGTTAGTTAAACAATAGTTTTGATAAGAAATTAAAATTCAAGGACCATAGAGTTGGGGAGTACTCTCTCTGTCTTGCTAATTTACCTTCATCACCTCGGTCACATGGACAACCTTCTATCACACAACATCAAATATCAGCATTGTCAGCATTAACGCAACCACCAACAGAGCCAAGCACAAAGTTTAATGGACGATTCATCAAAGAAATATTCCCCATGGAAGATCTTGAGGATAGAGAAATTTTAAACTGGCTCTATAAAGATGAAGATGAAACAGTTTTTAATGTCAAGTTACCAACAGGTAGATATGGAAAAGGGTATTCAATCATGCAGAAGATGGGCTATGATAAGGGTCCTATTGGAAAAAGAAAAGGAGTAGTTGAGCCTATTCACCTTCCAAGATTTGCTGCGAAAGAGAAAACCGGATTAGGCTATGATACTAACTCAAAAGAAAGAACATTCAAGAGAAGTATGTTTGGCAACAATTCAAAATTTCATGGATAATAACTCTAACACAGACTCTGCTAAATATGAATGGGACACCATTTACAATGATGAGTTCTAGAGGGACAAAAAGGTTGATGTAATACACAAGTATACCCCAACTCTAATCGAAGGTGAAGGGTTAGGGTCCCAAACACGAGAATCTGAACTACAAGGTGACTATGATTCTAGTGATATTGAGTTAGATTTAAATGAACAAGACTATCGCGAGAACGGTACCATCATTGATTGACCTCATACCTTGGATCCTACTATCAACTCCGTTATGACCATAACCATAGACGATTTCACACAACCCGATGACCCGCTATCTTTGATCCATCTCGATCTCATTGATTGGGATTCATCTGAACCTATCAATATACCTATGTTTCCAAGTGATGAATCTATCATAAACTTCCTTTCCATAGATGACGCAAATGATTGTTCCACTAGCGATTTTTGGTATAGAGTCTTTGATTAGGAGAGTGTCAATTCTCCTAGCTGCAAAAATAAAAATAAAAAAGAAAGATCTAATGGTGAAAACCAAAATCTAGCAGTGCTAGATCAAACAAAAGATAAAATAAAGAGTGTATCGGATGGTGAAAACCTTTTTAAGGCACCAGATTATGGGAAGCTTGACACTCTCTCGGAGCACTACCATGAGCCATTGTCTATCTTGATTGAGCCTACAAAAGCCGTCAATCTTGAAACTTCAGAAAAAACCAAGGATTTTACTGTTAGCTACATCAATGACAGAGAAAGAAGTACCAGAGTTCATAGAATTTCTAAAAGCAAATCAAGACAACTTTGCTTGGTCTTATGCGAACATGCCAGGTCTTGATCCTGATCTTATCATGCATCACTTGTCTATCAAACCAAGGGTTAAGCCGGTGAAACAAAAACTCAAAAATATGCACCCCCATATTGCATTATTGGTTAAGGAAGAACTGAGAAAACTCCTTGATGTGGGCTTCATAATATCAATCGACTATGCAAAATGGATCTCTAACATTGTTCCTATATCCAAGCTAGATAAAAGTGTGAGAGTGTGCACAAATTTTAGAGATCATAATAAAGCATGTCCTAAGGATGACTTCCCACTTCCAAACATAGACACTATAGTTGATCTGACAATTGGACATGCTATGTATTCATTAATGGATGGTTTTTCTGGTTACAACCAAATCAAGATTGCACTCAAAGACCAGGAGAAAACAACGTTCACATGTCCATGGGGAACTTACTATTGGAATGTCATGCCTTTTGGTCTAAAGAATGTTGGGGCTACTTACCAAAGAGCCATGACTATAATCTTTCATGACATGATGCACACATTCATGGAAGATTATGTAGATGAAATATTGGAAAAGTCATACACAAGAGGACATTGGAAATATTGTCCAAAATATTTGCAAGATTGGAGAAATTCAAAGTTCACCTCAATCCCAAGAAATGTGTTTTTGGGGTTCCCTTTGGAAAAATCTTATGATACATAGTATCAGGAAAAGGAATCGAAGTAGATCTTGCCAAAGTACAGGCGATTATGGAAATGTCTCCACCAAGGAATATTAGTCAATTGAGATCATTACAGGGACGACTTTAGTCTATCCGCAGATTCATTGCACAACTAGCTGATAGGAGTTTACCTTTCACACATCTACTACATAAAAATGTTCCTTGTAGATGGGATGACAAATGTGAGATGGCCTTTCAACAAATCAAGCAATACCTAATGAACCCACTAGTTCTAGTACCCCCAAATCTAGACAAACCTCTAATCTTATATATTGCGGCAACAGAGACATTTTTAGGGGTATTATTAGCACAAGAAGACTCTACAAGAAAGGAATGTGCAATCTATTATATCAGCCGAACATTAACAAGGCATGAACTCAACTACACTTTCATTGAGAAGGCTTGCCTAGTAGTGGTCTTTGCTTCAAAAAAAATTTGACACTACATGTTAACTCATACAATCAATCTTGTTGCAAAGATTGATCCACTCAAGTATTTGTTAAGCAAGGCTACATTGACAGGAAGGCTAGCAAAATGAGTTATAATCTTAGTTTGATATCCATTATGTTGATTGAAAATAAATCAAAGGACAAGTTATCGCTTATCAACTGGCTGAAGCACCACTACAAACAGAACATCCCATGCACATTGGATTTCCAAATGTTGATGTCTTCATTGTAGAATCAAAACAAACATGGTCTTTATATTTTGATGGTTCTTTCACTCAACATGGATCAGGGGCGGACATACTCTCAAGGAAATACCATTCCTCAATCATATAGGCTAATGTTTCCATGCACTAACAACATAGCCAAATATAAAGCCTTAATCACTGGACTAAAGATCACATTGGAATGGAGGATCACTAAACTACAGGTTTATGGTGACTCACAATTAGTCATTAATCAAATCAATGATGATTATTAGAACAAAGATGACAAACTTTTTCCATACAAAAAAATGGTTGATGAATTCAAAAAGTAATTCATGGACATAACATTTATACATATTCCAAGAGTTGATAATAAAGTAGCTGACGCCATGGCCACGATCGCATCATTGCTACAACTCCTAGAAACTCAGACTCGCTATGAATTTCTGGTGGAACAATTATTTGCACCTACTTATGACACCCCTGAAAGCCAAATCATTTTCCACATGGTGGGATCCGATTCACCTTGGTATGGCAATATTTATGCCTACCTAAAAGACATCTTACCACCTGATTTATCTCGTAACCAAAAGCGAAATTTTATCTGCCAATCCTCTCGCTACACTCTTATTGCTACAAAGCTTTACAAGAAGTTCATGGTGGCATTTGTGGTACTCATTCAAGTGGACTAACCTTATCCGAGAAATTGATTAGAATGGGTTACTACTAGCCAACTATGGAAAGTGAACCATTCACTTTTGTGAAGAAGTGCTCAAAATGTCAAATTCATGGGAATCTCATTCATGCTCCTGCACAAGAACTTCAACCATTTACGCCAACCTAGCCATTCTCCTAATGGGGGTTAGATCTAGTAGGTAAGATTCATCCTTCATCATCAAATGGGCATAAGTTCATCATCACAGCCACAGAGTATTTTACCAAGTGGATTGAGGCAGTACCTCTTACTAAATTTATTGGCAAACAAATATCTTTTTTCATACTCAACTATATTATTTGTCAGTATGGCATTCCCAACTCCATTATTACAGATAATGGACGACCTTTCAAGAATCAGGATGTTGATGAACTTTGTCAGAGATTTCATATTCAACACAGATATTCAACACCTTACTATCCACAAGGGAATGGCCAAGCAGAGGCCTCAAATAAAACTATACTAATTTTTTTAAAGAAGACTATGAATGATTCAGGGAAAGATTGGAATGTTCAACTCAATCCCACCTTATGGGCCTACAGAACCAGTGTCAGTACGCCAATAGGAGCAACACCGTATGCTCTTGTCTATGGAGTAGAAGCCATATTACCTTTAGAAGTCAAAATACCCTCACTTAGAGTATCACTGAAAGGTCTCACAACAAAGGATGACTATAGAGTTTCCCAATTGCAAGAGCTAGAACTCCTAGATGAAAAGAGATAAAGGGTAGTTGACCTTTTGAAAGCATACCAATAGATGATGTCTCACAGCTATAATCACAAAGTAAAGTCACGTACCTTTCAGGTGGGTTATGTGGTTTTGAAAGAAAATCCACGAAATTAGCAAGACAAAGAAAAGAAAGGAAAGTTTGAACCAAATTGGCTAGGTCCTTATGTGGTTATCGCAGTCTACGGTTCAGGAGCCTACAAGCTATCGACACCAGAAAGGGACTTGTTTGACAAACCCATCAACAATATGCACCTGAAGAAATATTATGTTTAAGTAAACTATCATCATCCATAAATGTCCTGAAGAAATACAAAAATAAATAAAAATCAGAAAATGCCCTAAAAAATATAACAAAAAAAAAAGATCAAAAAATGTCATAGGGTGAAACTTGGAAAATAGATGCCTTGTGTAAATAAGCACTTTCCATCCATCAGGATCTTTACAGCTTGTTCTACATCATCCATCCATTTCACTTCCATCATCCATCACATCCAGATCTCTAGCCATTACTCATCCACCTGCATCTGCACCATAGCTTGGTCCTATTTTTGTATCATGATCCCTCCTAGTACTTCTCAGCCCATCCTCAAGGTCAGTTTGTCCTACCTTTATCAGAGTAGTCTATTGCATCACGCTGGGGGCATGTTCTCACCGGATCAAATTCATGTATGATCTTAAGATCCTCAAAAATTAGAAAATCCAAAAAACATCAAAACATCACAAAATCCAAAAACATCAAAACATATCAAAATCCCAAAAACAGGTCAAAGAGTCAGTCAAATAGTCAAAAACAAAGTCATCTTGTCTGAACTACGTGGTCTCTGCATGTATAACGTAGGCAAGGCTAATCTATTGATCATCCCCTGAGGCCCCTAGGATAGGTCTTTAGGTTAGTCTTTTGGTCAAAATCTAAAAAAAAGGCAAAATCCAAAAACATCGCAAAAATAAAAAATCAAAACATTCTAAAAATCTTGAAAAATACCAAAAACAACCTCAAAACATTTCAAAAACGTCAAAAACATTCAAATATTTGAAAAAATCCATTTGTCTCATTTTGCTTTCACTCGAAATAATCAATCATCCATGATAAATTGATCGTCACCTTCATCCTTTGGCAAAACAAACAGAAACAACCACAACAATTAGCAAAAACAAACTTCAATCATAAAATCAAAAGCAAACAACAAATCTTTAAAACAAAATCAAACTCTTGATCATTTTCAAACATGTTAGTCAACCTTATATCAACAGCCTATCAATCAACATATCAAACTATCATCATCCTATACAATGCATGTCCTAGGATATATCGTTCTGACAATGGGCATCATTTTGGATATCACTTGGATTCTCATCCTATCAAAACACATCCCTTTGGCTGAAGGTATGAAGAACATTGGTTTATTTGCGTACTTGATCTTTTCTTTTGACTTATTTTATTGTGCTCCGTCCAAGGACCTCTCGATGATATCTAAACGAAGGATTTAGAGAGATAGAAATGGGGCAACGATCATTATCCTTTTGTCTATTGTGCTTGTTGGACGTTCTTGTTAAATAACTTGGCAAATAATTTCTTTGTTAGATATGTATAGAGGATATTTTGGACAACTCGTTGACTATTGCATTGATTGGTTATACCTTTCCATTTTTTGGTCTGAGATGTTTGAAACTTCTAAAGTGCATCCTAGCAAGGTTTCTATATGTCAGTTGTGAACAAGAATACTCCTATCTATTTGTCGAGTCAAAGTCCATCACACTAAGTACAACACCATCCTTGTCCTTTATACCTTGATGCATCGTGCTTATGCATGTTATCAAACATAAGGTAAGTGACCCTTTTAAAATCCCAATCCTTGATAAGGAAATTATCCATTTCTCATCATCATCATCTCTCATAAAGTCGACTTGTTGGAACCTCTTGTCATCATCTAATTTCTTCTTTTCACACTAACATCACCAATGCATCTATCTTGCATCCATCCTACATCCACAAACCGTCAGCATACCACATATCATTCATATCATACATAATAGGAAATATTGATCATCTCACATGCATCATATCATCATTTAAGCTATTTAGGATAATATAGATTAGTTATTCTAAGCATCTTAAAAACATCTCATTTGCATCATCATCCATAACCATCCATTTTGAACCTCTTTATCATGAGATCGACCTTCAAATAAAATATTTTCGCTTGATCTCTCGAGGGGGCAACAATGTACTAGTGTACTTCTTTCTGCTGGGGCATTTGAAAAAAATAAAAAAAATTGAATTTTAATCGCGGTGAGTTTATTCTTTGAACCAACGCAACAAGTACATTGCTTCAAAGAGGGGCAAAATGTAGACATGCAAAATTAACATTATGCATTCAATTAGGTCCATTCATCAAATAAACCAAATTCACATTAATCCACTCATCAGGTAAATCAGGTTCATCATCCATTTAAATTAAATAAATTAACTTTATTTGATTTAAGCATATCATTTCCTCATTTGATTAAATAAATCAATGTTAATCAAACCATAACATTTCATCTTTCATAAACCATCTTCTAATCTCATCTTATGCAAATTAATCCACCTTTATCTTGCATCATCCCTTTAATTAAATAAATCAAACATTTATTTAATTAAATTCCAAATGCATTTTTCATCTCTTTTGATTTAAATAAATCAAATATTCAAGTCAAATGGGTCAAAAACCCTTAAACATCATTTAAGCCAATCTAATCTTGATTAGCCTAATCTAACCACCCATCACATTCTCTAGCTTTTCCCACTTGCACCAATAAATCATTTTAACTCATTTATAAATTCATCATTTTTTTTCAACTTAGCATAAAAAAATGGAATATGAAGACAAATTGACTTGTCCCTACTTCATGTCCTCCCACTCAACATTTATAACATTTATTTGCAACAACTTCTTTATTTCATGTCCTCCCACTCAACATTTATAACATTTATTTGCAACAACTTTATTTAATGTCCTTCCACTCAACATTTATAACATTTATTTGCAACAACTTCTTTATTTCATGTCCTCCCACTCAACATTTATAACATTTATTTGCAAACAACTTCTTTATTTCATGTACCCCATTCAACATTTTTTTAAACATTTATTTCACAACCTATGACAAGTTGACAAGTGGTTTCATTTGATTGGCTAAATCATTATCCCACATTGATCTATTTTGAGCTCTTTTTCAACTTGAAAATCTATAAATAAAGGGTTTATTCTTCAACAAGATCATCCACAACTCATGCAAAGTTACTTTCTTCAATGGAGAGCTAATTTTGTCCATCTTCATGATATCTTCATATCAATTTCATCATTAAACTTAGCAAATGATTAGGAAAGGGCTATTTTCCACAAGTAAAGTTATCATGCAGGTTTATCGTTGGAGCTTGGAGTCTTATAGATAGTTTTTATATCATGTTTACATCTTAGATTAATATATTGCATCATAGTTACATATTATCATCCATCTTGCATCATAGTTGCATTTTAGATTACTTCATTTGAAGTTTGCATTTGAGCATATGTATAATCTGTAAGGAAAATTAGATGCGGAAAACAATTCTCCTAACACCAATACCTCAGGAAAGAATGCAGATACACTTTAAAATTTACAGTTACAGTCAAGTTAAGATGCACTATGAAATAGATTATAGAAACAGAGTATTTGACAAACACACATGAACACCAGATATACGTGGGAAAACCCTTATGGGAGAAAAACCCACCACAGCAAGAGAAATCACTTTGTATTACAGTAATGAAGATTACATACAACTTCCAGACTTATCTTTCTGGTGTCATTATACAGCAGCATTCACCATGAACATTCTTCGAACAAAAACATCCAAGTTATAGCCTTTTACAGATTTTAATTCCTTTATTGATACAGTTTGAACTCTTCACACTTCACTGTTGATCGAACCACTATACAACCCCCAAGCGTCTACAACTTCTAACTATATCCATGGTGTTCCCTGACTGTCGAGCTTTCTCACAGAACTGTCACAACGAACCAACTGCTAACGGTTCACTTTCAGCTTCCTCTATTCATCCACGAGATTCAACGTATGACAGTCAAATGATCAACAAAATTCGTAATGCTCTGGCATCTCGGTGAGATGCTAACAGTGTCTCGCCGATGCCACTTATACCTCATACCAATGTTTCCAAGAGTCATTGTAGTCGCCAGGATGTTCTATCGAGCTTCAAGAGATACACTGAATCATCACGCAGTTGCCCTGACCTATCGCTTTCACCAAGAGATCATAGCAAGACATCAAAGGTTATATCGAAGTCATATAAACATAAGTATTTCATTCGGCAAGAGTATCGAGCTTCGGTGAGACTTCATACCGATGCCACATGTCACTCCGAAGAAAGCATTCTGTTGGCATAACATATCGATCTTTCCAGGACCTCACGCCGACGTTCTCCACATGTATCATTGTCGCCCAAACTCATAGCTTTTGGTGTGACATTATACCGATGAGATTAAGTCATAATGAACTCCAAAGAATAGTTAGCAGGACAAGAGCATATCGTCGAGACGTCTCCCCAAGATCATTAAGTTACCCTGAAGATTATTTAACATCGGTGAGACTCATCAAAGTCGCTAGGACTTCTTACCGAAAACACAGTGTTCCACTGATGACCACCATTCGACAAGAGCTACACCGAAGACTATAACTTGAGTCTTTGTCACTGAGACATATCCACTTCGGTAGGACATCTTACTAAAGGAACTTCCTTTAGCCAAGTCTCCCCAATGAAACAAACCAAACATAGTCGACGTAACATTTTCTTTCGCGGTGACTTCTCAACGAGCCACAATGAGTTACCCCGAGGACCTCAAAGTAAACACTGTCAGCAAGACATTAACACTTCGCTGAGACATCTTAGCGAGAGCCTTTAGCTTCACCAAAGACCATAGTTTCCAAGAGTCTCGCCAATACACGATTGAATGGCCTTTCGGCCAGAGGTCTCCCGAGCGCTATGAGGTCATAACGAACACACTATGTCATAGCGATAGACTCCATAGTGTAACCTTTGGGAAAGACAATAACAAGGTCACAACGACCTGTTCGGAACTGAATAAAACAAACTACTAATCGGCCAGACAAATAGGATGTCACACCGACTTGGCTCTAATGGAGTTTTTAGCCTGTAATGTTTGAGGCACATATTTTCAACAAAATCATGCATAGAATCATATAGTTCAATACCATAGCATCCACCTCCACTTGTTCATTTATCATCAACATCATCTTTTATCCATCATGACATTCATCATCATTGTTTGCACATAGTTTCATGTAGGCATATAGTTGGCTTGCATGTTGAATATCAATCTCGTTTCTTAAGTGTCATTCTAATAGCCTTTGTGCACATAGAAATCTGAGGGCCAAAAAGGTTTAAAAGAATCATTTAGGAATAGAGGACAATGAGACGTTCTTGGAAGATTTATCTTTATTGCAACTTAGAATAGTTTTACGTTGCTTTGAGTCTTTCAACATAAATCATTTCATTCAGGTTTGTGTTGATAATAACTTTGCATATTTAACACACACACAACCATTAGTGGACCTTTGAATATCTAGGTGACTTGCCCAATCTACATCATCAAACCCTTATACATCCAATTTATTATCCTCATCATTAGCACTATGATAACATAAATAATAATTATAAGTACTTCACAAATATTTAAACACCCTCCTAACATAAGTCCAATGTTCTTTACTAGGGTTAAACATAAACCTACTCAAAACTCCCATTGCTTGGGCAATATCTAGTCTAGTGCAAATCATTGCATACAAAAAGATACGAACAACATTATCGTGAGAAACCTTGGACATATCCTCAAAATAATTATATGATTTTAGATACACACCTAAGGAAATATTAATGCCAATAGGAAGAGGAATATTTACAAGTTTGCAATCATGCATATTAAACTGAGCTAGAAAATGTTATATCAACATACTTTGAATTAATCAAAAATTTCTATATACACAGTCTCTAGTGATCTCTATACAAAATGTTTGGTCCTAAAAAATTTTCTCCAAAAACCTAAAACATAATCTTATCTTCAAGGCTAAAGGGTGTCTTTAGGAAGGTAAAACTAGGGTTCATCAAAAAATTATGGAGGGTTAAAGGCTAATAAGTGAGATTGGATAAGATCTCATGCACTTTGGGCTCAACTTAAACCCAAGAGGGTGTCCTGTTGTGACCTATTTCACACATCGCCCCATTGCAAATGGGGACCCTTGCTGGTTTACTCTTAGGGTTTAGGTTTGAGTAGCAGTTTCATAGTCTCTTGTGTCTAGAAATTTTGTGTCAAAGTCTGGAGTCATCACTCGAGCCAAGTTGGGAATTTGAGCCTGAAACTGAATGTAAACGTCATAGAAGTGCTTAGAAGACCCGGTAGACGAGGATCGCCTATGCTTTCGCTCAATTCTGACACTTCCTATTTGTTAGGGATTCTATTTTTTTGCTTTTTTGCTTTTTTTGTTTTTGGCATTTCTGGACCAAACTGGAATTTACTATTTTTAGAAAGTTGCTTTTTGCTTTTTTCTATTTTTAGTAAGTTTCTATTTTTAGAAAGTGCTAGGTGTCACTGGCAGTGGAGTCGAAAGTTTCCACTTTGGGAATTGAAAAGCAAGCAAAAATCAAGCAGAAGTCTTAAAATTTTGAAAAAATCAAGAGAAAAGCACATGCAAAGATGAGAAAAGCAGGAAAAGGCGCATGCAAAAAGCTAAAAATCGTACCTTCAACCAAGAAAATCAACGAGGAAATCAAGTAAAAAGTAAGAAAATCATGATAAAATTCACCTAAGGCTAGAGAGGTGCGCCCTCGGGAAATCCAGTCGAATCTTTGAAAAGTCCACTTGAAAAATCCATTCATCAAAGATAAATCTTGGAAAAGTCCAATTGAATTTCGTCTATTTGAGAGATCTTGCTAAAATTTGCCTATTAAAAGGAAATCCAGTTGGAAAATTCAAAATTCTAGTTGGATAAATGATGAAAATTGACTAAGGCAAGTGAAAATTCGAATTGGACTTCAAGAATTCCAAGATCAAGTTAAAATCCAGTTGGAAAATTCAAAATTCCAATTGGATAAATCATGAAAATTGACTAAGGCAAGTGAAAATTTGAATTGGACTTCAAGAATTCCAAGATCAAGTTAAAATCCAATTGAAAGTCAAATTTTTCAAGGAGAGAGTCGAAATTTTTTCTAAGGCAAGAGTTACCTTGGTAAAAGGGAAAGAATCCAGTTGAAAAGTGGATTAGTCCACTTAAAGGTCGAATTTTTTTTTAGAAGGCAAAAAGAGAGTAAAACAACTTAAGTTTTATTTTAAAATAAAACTTAGTTGTCAAGCAAAAGAGACGCCTTGAGAAGAGAAAAGAAGATAAGATTGCTTTTTCGTTTTAAAGCAAAAGCATCCAATCAAGGAAGAGATCGACCCTGGCTAATAAGGAAAATTTTCATTATAAAAGAAGTGCTTGTAAGTTTTATTTTTTCATTATTCACAGGCAAACTTCTTTCAGAAAGGCGTCCTTCTTCCTATTTTCTTCTTGAGCTGCAAGTCGCATTAATTCCAGAGCATAAAGTTGGACTTTTTCCTTCCATTTTCAGATTTCTCAATCAAACTACAGAGTCATAGCTGGCGAATTTACAGAGAGAAGATGAATTTTTTGTCTTGTTTTTGCACAGAAACTTCGCTTTTTTCAGTTTTTAAAGTCTAATAAATTAATTTTAAAAAAATTCCTTGAAAGTTCTTTTTTTTTAAAGGATAAAGGCTGAAAATAATTTATTTTATTGAAGTTTATTCTCCAACTAGCCTAGGCAAACGAGTTCTAGAATTTTTTTAAATTTATTTATTTAACTCTCCAGCCATAGAATCGCCCTTTTTTTACAAATTTGTGAAATATTCTAACTTCGAGCTTCGTACAGGCACAATGTCTACTTCAAAGAACATGGGAGGTGGAGTTAGAAAGGTCCAAGTAAAAGAAGTTCTCAAAGAATTTTATCCAGAGTCCCAATTGTCCTCGAAATGGAAGAAGGTAGCAGATACCAACTTTGAGCAGTTCAATACAATTCAACACAAGAGAAGGATGTTTGGCACTTAGAACGAAATGCCCACACCTATTGCAACTAACATCATTAAGTCCAAACTTCATCAAGCAACATGATTTCCACTTGTAGTTTAGTGCAGTGAGCTAATGGTTGAGTGTGCCAGAAGATACAATCCACAGACAAGATCCATTAAAACACCTAATGGGATCACTTTGGCATACTTCACAGAGCATTCAATCAGAGAGGTATTTGGTATTCCTCATCATCAAAAAATGTTGAATAGGACTCAAAAGGAATCACAGGCCATGTTTGATCAAGCCAAAGAATCCTGTATGGACATAGTCAATTCTAACTGGATCAAGGAACCCAAAAGACATCACTCTAAGTTGCCAAAAAGATTAATTTGCATAGATTTTAAACCATAATATAGTGACATGATTCATATGCTGAACAGGATTATGGGTACTTCTCAAGGAGCTTTCTTCGAAGTATGGATGTTTTCATATGTGGAGGAGGTCGTATTGGGAATGGAAGCAATAAATTGGGCAAAGTTAATAAGTGATAACATTGATTTCCAGTTGAGAAACTTGGAGAAGACCAAAACCTTCTATATGAATTCCTACATAGTTTATATCCTGGCACGGTTTACTAAGTATAGAGGACTAATTTGCAAAGGGGAAGTTGGACTTCGAAAAGATCAGCGCAAAGCATATGATTGTTACTTGCAGCTCCAGTTGCATTACAAGGACTGCAATTATAAGATAACCAATGACACCTTCCTTATGTATATCATGCGAGTGCTTCAAGGAGTAGTTCAAAAGAGGCTATCTAAGGAGGCTATGGTGATGCTTGATAAATTTGGATCTTGGTTCATCCAGTTTCTGACCTTTACATACATAAGAGTTCATGGATTCTTAGATGCTCCGCATAGACTCCCTCGGTATCCAATAGACAAGATTGTTATGCTTGAAGTTGCAAGGAAATTGGTGTGTATAGATTCTATTCAGGGGAAAAAGAACAAACAAGGAGTGGATTTTCCTGTTGCAATTGGGAAAATGCTAGAAGTTTACCCCTCATTGCAATTAGCCAAGATAGCAAAGTTAGAGTTACAATTTTATAAGTTTGGCATTTATAATCCAAGGTCTGATTATGATCCATACCTGAGAGTTCACAAGAAGAAGTCCCTTCATGTTATGCAGATTGAAGACTATTGGTCTAACTTGGTGGACGAGTATGGAGTCAGGAACAAGATCTGGTCGAGAATTCCAATTGAACTTGTAAAAAGGTGTGACTTATTCCCTATACCTGATCAGGTAAAAGACAACGAAGACTACATGCATCCTCAATTTGAAAGGGAAAAAGATAAGCCTATCCTATTGCCCAACTAGACACAACCCGAGTTGACTGATTTGGCCATATTGATGAAGGATATTATAGCTTATTCTAGGGAGTGGGCAGATAATCAGATCAACAGATTGAGAAAAGAAGGAGTTACTCTTACCTATGCCACATTGAACAATAAGGAAAGCCAGGAGGAAGCAGTTGGGGAAAGTCTTGATGAACTTTCATGTCCTAGCAAGAGAAAGGTAGGGAGTGAAGACCTTCACATAGAGGAAAAAGAAGCAACTGACAGAGAATTGGAGAGTAAGAAGCAAAAAGTGAGTGGAATTCCATCATCTTCAAGTACTTTATCAGTTGGAGTAATGGAAAATGTGTCCATTGCTGAGATCAAGCCAAGCCATGAGCAAGAGGTCAAATTTCAAGAGTTAGAATAGTTGGATTCTCTCCAAGAGTGAATCCTCACTGAGTGTTTAGAAGGAGGTGATACACTGATGATTGAAGGCATGGGAGATACTGAGATCCTTGAAAATAATGAAGAGCTGGGAGATGAGGTAATTTTTGCTCTAAAAGGAATTAATGATGATGTTCAATTGGAAGATGAGATGGAATTATCCACTATCCTAGCTTGGTTGACCGAAAGTTTGATGAAGAAGTCCAGACCACTAGATGAAGTTCAACCAGTTGAAAGCATGCAAGACTTCTTAGAGAGGATTAGCAAAGCTAAAATTCCAAAGAAGCCTAAAAGGTACTCTCAAATTACCAGGAATGATGTAGGATCTCGAATCTTACAAGTTGCAGTCCCAATAATTGACAAGCCCAAAGATCAGATTACTCCTATGGATTATGATGTTACAACGTTGGACATTGGGCCAACCACGATAGAACAGGATTTCCATGAGTTAGCAGACACTTCCAAGGCCATCAAGGAGAAGTTCGACAAAACAGAGGAGAAGAAGGAAAGGCTAGAGTTAGAAAATTTAAGGCTAATGGAGTTCATTCAGCAACTAACAGCACCTTTGCGCCAAGAAAGTGAAGCTTTTATTCTGCCATCATCTCTTCCTCCAGAATCCGTTGATGCTCTTGAAGCTATGAGGATCACAAGTCAAGAAACTAAGAGTTGGATCAATAATATCTCAAAACAGATGGAGCAATTCTTAGAGAAATGTGCTCAGACTTATGACAGATCTGCCTTGCTTATGACAAAAATTGGTCAGATTGAAGACAATTGGGAAGACTTCCAGTACATGAATGACAAAGTAATACCTCGTTTGAAGGTTTTAAAGGATGTATCCCTGCAAATATTAATCCAAGAAGGTGTTATTGAGGAAGGAGCCTCGTACAATTTCAGCAGGTGGTATCATTCCTTATTGGCTAAAAGGAAGATATATGATGGAATGAAGGAAGAATGTGGCGTTATACGGAGTGCAATTGAAAAAATTCAGTTCAAAATCCTCACTTCTCTTGAAGGATTAACAGGGCAGGAGCATCATGATGCAAATGGCTTGGATTTAGAAGGATTGAAGAAAAATGTAATGAATATTTACTTCAAGGAAGTGCAGATTGTTACAGAGAATCAGCTTGATGATATGTCTTCCCTTTTGACCTT
Organism: Sequoia sempervirens; assembly: GCA_007258455.2. Classification (NCBI taxonomy): domain Eukaryota; kingdom Viridiplantae; phylum Streptophyta; class Pinopsida; order Cupressales; family Cupressaceae; genus Sequoia; species Sequoia sempervirens. The sequence goes on along the minus strand of VDFB02269851.1, from coordinate 112,907 downwards.
TATGGATAACTTTCAGAAATAGGAAGATAGGTGGGAAAATACCTTCACTAAATGCCTTGAAACCTTGGACGTAATGGGAGTGCAACTGGGTTCTATGCCGAGCATATCAATGGAGGAGCTAGATTTTGTGTTAGCTAAATTTCTTGCATTTGTGGCTAGGGAGCAGTCCAAAGGGAATTGCATTTTGGATTCCCACTTGCTCGAATGATTCACAAGGTGTCATCATTTTCCATACTCCAAGTGGCTCGTCTTGCTTGTGCCATGTGTCCTTTGAGTTGGTTATGCTTTTTAGGGTTAGGGTTTCTTGAAATAATCTTGGCCATTGATCTCAAATCAATCTGGGCCGTTGCTTAGTAATTGGGGTGCCTATATAAACCCCACGCATTTCATTCATTCAAGGAGAGACTTATGAAATTGTTGCTACTAGTGCTATTTAGATAATAATTGGATTCAGAGTTGAGCATTTGTTATTTTGAGAGCTTGCATGGTTTCATAATTTCTTCAATAAAGTAAATTAGTTTTCAGCATTTTTTAGATGAATGAAAGATTGATAGTGTTGGAAATAGTGAAATTGGTTCATACCTTTTTCAATTGAATGATTTTCAATTTGATGTGCAAGGTTAGTCTGAACTTTGAAACTATTTAACTTGGATTCTATTACCTATATACATTGTTCGAATTGATGGTGGTATTGTGTAATAGGATATCATTCATAAATCCATTGAAGATTGCATCATCTTTTTCCAGTTGTAGTCATTGTGCTTGGAAAAACAAAGATTGGTTTAAATTTCACTATCCAACATTTGTCTCTTAAGTTTGTAGGAGTAGTTTCACATAATCTAGTTTCTAAATCCTCATCCTTTTTTCTTTCATTTTATCCCAAAACCGAAAATCCCAAAAACACAAGAGCATTTAACGTCAAATCAATTCTAATCCCTACTTTGAGTAATTTACTATCCAAGGTCCCTTTGTGAAACCAACATATCACATCATCCATTGAGCTTGTCCATCCCTAAACTTAAGAAACATTGGAATTACCGTATGACCTTTCTAGAAATCTTAGCATACAAGATAATTTTTCAAGAGAGGATAGAGCGTCTCTGGACTCTTTATTCTAAAGTGCTTGGTGAGTCATAAAACACGCATCAACATAGAATTGGCGCTAGAAGGAGGGCCGAATTTGTGATAGTGAAGTTATTCCAAAATAGGCAGGATGCAGTATGGTGTTGCCACATGAATTTCCTTTTAACATACTTGTTGAGCAACCAAATCAACCACCAACCGATATCATTGATCAATTGTACTCACTAGCTTGGAAAACACAGACCGATCGTGTTCAGTTTGGTCAGACAAGCCGTGTTCTTGCTAGGGAGGAAGAAAAAGGAAAACGTTTTGAAGAAGCAATTCAAAGAGATTTGATAAGACAGAAAATTGATCGCTTGAAACAAACTTTTGACGAGATAGAACGATCAATTGCCACTAGTTCATCTTCAACAAATCCAAGTTCTTCCAATATCATGAAGAATGGTGCTCCCGGCCAGCATTCCTAATCCAAATCAGGATCCATAGCCAGTATTACAACCAAACTTGGGTTTTCACGACGAATAGGAAGACGTTCTCACCAAACTATTTAGCCTTGCTTGGCAAGTAAAAAGAAATGCCCCTGATTGGCTCTGAATGCACTTCATCTTTGAAGAAGAAGAGAGAGCTAGGCGTATTGAGTTCAACATTCAGAGAGATTTCCTTGTAGAAATATTTGAAGCTCTCCAGTGACAGTAGAATCAAAAAATTCCTCAACAAGTAAACCAACCAGCTCTTGAAGTGGTCCCTACACATCCTCAACAAGATTGAAGAAGGAACACTGGATCGAATTAGTTCTTTCTTAGCAGATCGATTTCAAAGAGTTACCAGATCTACTCCTAATTCTTTCAAAGAATTTGTGGAGTTATCACCCTATAGAAACAAACAAAGAAAGAAGACAAAAATATCACAAGGTGAAAAATCTAGTGCGGTTGGTCCTAGTGAAGAGGTACCATCACCTAGTAGAAGAGTACCAACTGAAGAAGATTTTTCTGGTCTATTCCAGACACCACCACCACAAATTTCCATACCAAGCACTACTCAAGTTCTAGTATTTGTACAACCCTTTCAACCAGTTTAGATAAATCATCCAAACGTTCCAATGGCTTGGCGTCCAGCTAACGCGTCACCTCTTACTACATTTGTCGATTATCATGAGATGCTGAAGAATTTGGAGCATTTTTGCTCCAAATTCCAGGTTGGTGATATGAACCGGACAACTGATGAACATATCAATATTTTTGAAGATACTCTCCAAAACTAAGATATCCAACATGAAGATGTAGCATGTTGATTATTCCCATGCTCTTTAGGAGAGGAAGCATATTATTGATACGTAAACCTACTAGTAAATTCAATTCGAACTTGGCAAAATCTAAAGGATGCCTTCTTGGAAAAATTTTGATTGCCAACCACACCAGCTGAACTCTATCAACAATTTTTTGAAGTGAAAAGATCAGAACATGAGCCAATCAGCACCTTCAACAATAGATTTCATAAGGCATATACAAGGTTATGTGATCCATATGAATTGAACGATGCAGCAGCATTACCGATATACTATGCTGCTTTGGATAGTCTTACTTCCATGTTTGTAAGAAGGGCTAACCCAGTTCCACCTGACCTCAAAGGAGCATATGCCGAAGCAATTAAAGTTAACTCTGACTTAGGCATGAATGTTGCTGGACCACTTAACCATTTGGGGTATGCTACTATGCCAAACCAGATAACGGGGATCAACCAGGCATTGACGCATCACGTGCTAGTAATGAACCCCATTCCTCCACCCAACAATTAGTTGGTGATTCACCCAAGAGGTCTTATTTCCCAAGCACAACCTTCCCAGTCGGTATATCTACAGAGTACAACAACGTCCACCAGGACACAAGAAGAAAAAGAAGAGATGAAAGAGTTAATTGAACAAGTCAAGAAATTGTCTATTGAGGTGACCTATCTAAGAAATCAAAACAATCAACTCCACAACATGCAAAGGAACTCTCAAGGATACCAAGGTAATTATCAAAATTACCAAGGTCAATCAAGCAATGCTCAAGGCTACCGCAACAATAATCAAGGATATCAAAAGAGGACATGGAATACAGGACCGAATAATGGAAACGTAACATCGCCCCTAGATAATCCTACAACTCGAGAGAATCGACCAACAGAAAGTATACTCCTCACTGAGTCAACCTTGTCAGGATGGTGTTAGTTGCACAACACCAATCAACATTCTGAGACATAGTGCAGAGAATTTTAGCTTGCAGCTGATATTTTCCAGAGGGAAATACAAAGAGAAATACCAGATGATTCATCTACTACTATAGTCCCTGTAGTGAAGTACGATCAAGCTTTAGTTTTGGAGGACTTCACATTTCCACCACAGTTTGAACAATATCAAGCACCTGACCAATTTGGAAGATTCCCACCAGCATCAGCCAATGAGCCAGTGGAGGTGCCACCTCCTATGTGTTCACACGCAATTGCTGATGGACCAGTAGAAGACACAATGAATTACTATTTCCCACCCCTGAACAATAGTGTATTGGTCGAAGGCATAAAAGAGGTTCAGATGTTTCAACAGACAAGGAATGGGCAACCAAAGGTTTATTATAGAAAGAATCAAGAGCCTTTAACCTCATTAGTTCCCCCACACAATTTTCAAACTCCACCACACCCGAATGCGAGTAACAACCCCTCCTTTCCAAAGGATGCACCGCAATATAGGCAAGGAAATAATGCTAGTAGTTCTACTGCTAGTACTCCTCCTAAAGATGAATTGAAGAGATTAAGTTGGTACGTAACAGAGGAAGTGAAGAAAATCAAAGTGAACGTGTCATTGTTTGAGCTAATGAAAGTACCAAAAATAAGGAACACATTTCTTGATAGCTTGAAAGATCCAACACAGGATCCAGCCCACACAGTTCAGAAGACTGCAAATCCCACAGGCAATGTCAATATGGTTCAAGATGAACAATTACAATTTTTTCAAGAACAACCACAGATTGCAAATGTTTCCTATGGATCCCAAAGTTCCAAAGTAACTTGAGGCATGTATGAAGTGAAAGAAGGCATAGAAATGTTGGGATAGAAAACAATGAAAATTGATTAAGCACGCCAAAGTCCAAAGGAAAACAAGATAGAAAATTCGATTAAAGAAGTAGAAGTTTCACAGATTGAGAGGAATAATAGGGTCAAAACAAAAGAGACAGAAGCGGGTATGCAGAGAGGAAGCCCTGTGATATTTTATCAAGGGAAAGATGAACCAGCTCCCTTCCTCGTTTCGCTTAGAATTTTCAATAAACTCCTACATAATTGTCTGATTGATTCAAGAGCATCCAGTAATGTAATGCCTTTAACTGTCTGTCAAAGATTGGGACTAACACCTATGAAGATGAACAAGAAAGTGACATAGTTGGACAAGACGGAGGTTCCAGTCGTAGGGGAATTAAAAAATATTCATATGCAAATATCAACTGACCCAAGGATTCAGCATTTCATTGATATTTCAGTAGTCGATATCCCAGGAGGATATGGAATGGTTCTAGGAAGAGACTGGACCTGTAGGTTGAATGGTTACTTCGCCACTGACTTTTCACACATGTGGTTACCATGGAAGGGTATTCCCAATCAGATCAAGGTTGAAAGTACACCAAGACTTAAGATGATAATTACTGAGTACGGGGAAAGTAATGAAATTTTGTTTTGTGAAATAGATCTCGGTCAGTATAGACCAAAAGCATCGGAAGTCCTGATGCTACACTGCTCAAATAATCAAGAAGATACACCAAAAAATTCAGGAGTTCCTATGGAAAGTGATGAATAACTTTCACCAGATGAAGGTGAAAGCATGTTTGAAAACTTTAGAAGATTTGTGCTCAAGAATGCAAAACAAGAAAGAACTAGGGAATCATGCTTTCGTGCGAGACTTATTGCTGCCCAACTAGTGTCGGATCCACAATGCTTTCCATTTAGATTTTTCCTGTGTAATGTGTAAGATGGCATTGGATCAAGTATACAAAATATTTCCCCAAGTCCCTGGAGACGAATACTTCAAGTTGATTATACAAGATGAAAACAATGACTTTGATAGAGAATTCTCGCCAGAGGCAAAAATCATTCAAGAAATAAACGAAGTTCAGGTAGATTATTCAGTTGAAGAAATTCAGAAGAAAGAAATGCCTAGTCCCATACAATTACCAGACCAAGAGCAAGTTTGGACCTTGAGATTCAATGGTTCAAAATCCAAAAAGGGGAACGAAGCTGGTTATGAGCTAATTAACCCATCAGGTGAGGCCTACTTATCAGCCCTGAGATTACAGTTCCCCTACACCAACAATGTGGTAGAATATGAGTCCTTAGTCCACGGATTGCTCCACACAATCCAGACGAAGGTTAAAATCTTGCATGTTTATGGCGACTCAGAAGTGGTGGTAAGGCAAGTAAGGAAGAAATACGCTTGCCATGATAAAAGATTGCGAGGATATAGAAACCGAGTATGGGATCTCATTGAAAGCTTTGATGCTTTCAATATCAAATCCGTGTATCATTCTCAAAATAAAGTGGTGAATTCCTTAGCCCAATCAACAAGTTCCCTAGAGCCACTTGAGATGGATGCCATAAAAAAATTTACAGTGGAAATCACTTCGACTCCATTAGTCCCAGATAACATTACAAATTTCCAAGTGTTCGATGACGACAAACACATCCTGGACTTGCTAACTAATTCTGATGTTTTCCTCACTCAAGTCATTGACGAAGAAGAAGATCGAGGGGAGATTGAATTTGATGCAAATGGTATTATGAACCTGAAGACTAACATCATTCCTAGAGAATGATTCAGCTCGAAAGAATTTTTGACGAAGATCAGATCAATGCCATAAAACAACAAAGAAATGAAGGAGGCCAACATGAAGCGGTCAACCTCAGAACAGAAAAGGAAGTGAGAAATGTTCTTATTGGCAAGGTGTGCACAAATGAAGAAAAAGAGCAGATAATCAAAAATTTAAAAGAATTTAAAGACATTATTGCCTAGAGCTACGAGGGTCTGAAAACATACAATACTTCAATTATTACACACACTATCCCCCTCAGAGCAGGCAGTAAACCATTCAGGCAACACCAAAGGCCTGTGAATCCTCTACTGGAACCCCTTATTTTTCAAGAAGTTAAGAAGCTACTTTTAGCAGGCATTATCTTTCCAATACTACACTCAACGTGGGTCACCAATTTGGTGCCCGTCCGCAAAAAGAGTGGAGAGATAAGATTGTGTGTAGACTTCTGAAATCTCAATAAGGCCTCAAAAAAGGATAATTATCCATTGCCCTCATTAGATGAAGTCATTCAAGTTGTAAACGGATCTTAGATGATGTCGTTTCTTGATGGATACTCTGGCTATAACCAAGTCCTCATGGAACCTGAAGATAGGCTCAAGACGACATTTACAACAAAGTGGGGTACATTTTCTTACAAGAGGATGCCATTTGGCTTGATCAATGTCAGAGCCACCTTTCAAAGGGCTATGGACATTGCTTTCAAGGACCTCATAGGGAGATGCATCATTGTCTACATGGATGACCTTACTGTGTTTTCAAAGAAAAGAGAAAACCACGTCAAAGACTTGATAAGGATATTTGAGAGATGCAGAAAATACGGAATATCCTTGAACCCAAAAAAATGCATATTCGGGGTAACCGAGGGAAAATTGTTGGGCCATGTGATAACAGAGAGGGGCATTCTTATTGACCCTAATCGAGTAGAGGCTATTTCAAGGATTGGTTTGCCGTCAAGCCAGAAAGAATTAAAATCTTTCTTCGGAAAGATTAACTTTGTGAGAAAGTTCATCACAGGATTTGCTGAGATAGTCAGGCCCTTAAATGAAATGCTCGAAAAGGATGCAAAGATAGAATGGACGGAGCAAACGCAAAAAGCTTTCGAAGAAATCAAGCAGGCCATAGTTGACGCTCCTGTCTTGGTTAGTCCTGATTATACAAAGCCTTTTTATCTTTACTCTTTTGCCTCAAAACACACAAGTACTGCCATGTTAACACAAAGGACAGTTGAGAAGGATGAACATCCTATTGCTTTTATGAGTGCACCTTTCAAGGATGCAGAGTTGAAATACCCAAACGTTGAAAAACAAGCATATGCTTTGGTCAAAGCAATAAAGAAATTTTGACATTAAATTTTGAGAAGTAAAGTCTTTGCTATAGTTCTGGACATGACTGTCAAAACCCTTCTCATGCAAAATGAATTAGGAGAGAGAAGAGACAAATGGGTTACAATTATCCAAGAGTATGATGTCGAAATTCAGCCAATAAAGATTGTCCGCGGTCAAGCTCTAACACAAACAATTGCCACTGGACCAGAACTAGTACAGCAGGTGTACGAATTACAGGAAGTATCCCAAGATGAATGGTACGATGATATCACATATTTTTTGCTCAATCACAAATGCCCCAACCATCTCAATCCAGTACAGAAAAGGGCCCTGAGAATGAAGAGTCAAAGATATATGTTGCAAGGGGCAGTGTTGTATAGAAGAAATCATGAAGGAATTTTCTTAAGATATCTGGGAAAAGGAGAAGCCAAATAGATAATAGAACACTTTCATTCCAGATTTGGAACCGGCCATGGAGGAGCACTAGCAACAACGCACCAAGTTCTAATGGCAGGCTATTATTGGCCAACAATTTTCAAAGATGTATACGATCATGTAAAAACCTGCCACACATGCCAAATAACCGCTGCAAGAGAGAAGAATCCCGCTATGCCACTCCAACTTGTGATCGAAGTGCGACCTTTTGCAAAATGGGGACTTGATTTTATTGGTATGATCAATCCACCCTCATCTGTGCAACACAAGTATATTCTAACCGTGACTGATTATTGCACCAGATGGTCAAAAGCTCAGGCCTTGAAATTATGCACGACAGACACAGTAATTAAGTTCTTAGAAGAAAACATTATCACCAGGTTTGGCTGTCCTTATGCTTTAGTTTGTGATAATGGTTCTGCATTTTCTTCTCTGAAATTTTCTAACTAGGCTTTTGAATATGGGGTGAATTTAAAGTTTTCTTCGAATTATTATCCCCAAGGAAATGGATTGATCGAATCTACGAATAAGAATTTGTTGAATGTCATAAAGAAGTTGTTGGATAAAAACCCAAGGGATTGGCATACACAGTTGAAATTCGCTCTTTGGGCGGATAGAGTAAGAATAAAAGGTTCCTTAGGTACATTGTCATATCATCTGGTTTACGAACAAGATCCCATATTTCTGATACAACTAAGGATTCCCACGTTACAGTTCATGCAAGAGTGCCTGGACCAGGAAGATAGAGTCAAAACCAGATTGTCCCAGTTATTACTGTTGGAAGAGAAAAGAGATCAGGCACTGGAGAATTTTTCAAAACATCAAAGTATTGTGAAAAGATGGTTTGACTGAAGAGCTAGAATAAAAGCATTTAGAATTTCTGACTTAGTCCTTTGTTGGGACAAAGTGCGTGAACGAAAAGGAGACCACGAGAAGTTTGACAATCTATGGATGGGTCCCTATCAGATTTCGAAAATTCTTGGAGACAACGCATTTAGACTGAAGATGTTAACCGGAGAGGATGTCTCATTGCCCGTCAATGGGAGATTCCTCAAACACTATTTCCAATCTTAGGCTCTTAGTGAGTCTTGCTTTTGTACATAATTAGTTTAGCTTTCTTTCCGGTTGGGTTTTGTTTTAGTTTAGTTTCCCTCGCTTTGGTGTGCGTTAGTTTAGTCGTTCTCGTTTCCTTAGATTAGATTGCTTTGTTTGCTTTCGTTTGTTGCTTTAGGGTTAGTTTTGAATAAATGAGGATCCACATTTGCAAAAGGTGGTGAAGATTCAAGCACACACTGGTCTTATTCCACAAAGTAATGCACAAATCATTCCTTTGATAAATATTTGCTAGGGATCCTAAAATCCGAGGTTGAATCCTTCTAGTTTAACTCTAGGTTAGGACTTGTATTTGGCTAGAAGGGAATCATCTATTGTGTTTTGACACTGAATCTTACAATCATCATAAATCTTTGAGTCATTATGGTTTCCTAGGTGAAGTCATTGGCTAAACTAAGAATAATCAAAAGTCTCGCTTCAGCACCACTATAATGCTCAAACCCAGGTGAGCTTCAATTGCTTATAGGCCAAAGTGTGGAAATATACAAAATATCAAAATATCAAAAAAGAGAACCAAAAGAAAAGAATGAAACGCTTGGATTTTGGGTGTGCGGACATCTCTACAGGTGTACAAAAGAATCAAAATAATGATAAATAGTCGGAAGTAGAGCAATCTCCATGAGATTATAGAAGATAACCTCGTCGGGGCTATAGACGCTCACTGGCAGCGAGGCTCTATCCAAGGATGCTTTTGGAGTTGAGACAAAATACACAAACAGCCATGATGGAACCAAAGATTCATATCGGTCTTACGAGATGGAAATGAACACATTTGCACCCACTTGTGATTAAGAGAAAAAGTGTCTCGATCCAATTTAGGATTCCATTCCTTTCTAAGTACAAATTTTAACCTAGGGATGAGTTAGTGTGATTTAAATCAGAGATTTCGGATTCAGAATGGGTCTTTATCCTAGGAATGTTCTGAAACGTTCCTCACGTGGAGTTGCCAGATGTTGTGACCTATTTCACACATCACCCCATTGCAAATGGGGACCCTTGCTGGTTTGCTCTTAGGGTTTAGGTTTGAGTAGTAGTTTCATAGTCTCTGGTGTCTGGAAATTTCGTGTCAAAATCTGGAGTCATCACCCGAGCCAAGTTGGGAATTTGAGCCTAAAACTGAATATAGAAGTGCTTAGAAGACCCGGTAGACGAGGATCGCCTGTGCTTACGCTCAATTTTGACACTTCCTATTTTTTAGGGATTCTGCTTTTTTGCTTTTTTGCTTTTTTTGTTTTTGGCATTTCTGGACCAATCTGGAATTTACTATTTTTAGAAAGTTGCTTTTTGTTTTTTTCTATTTTTAGTAAGTTTCTATTTTTAGTAACTTTCTATATTTAGAAAGTGCTAGGTCTCACTGGCAGTGGAGTCGAAAGTTTCCACTTTGGGAATCGAAAAGCACGCAAAAATCAAGCAGAAGTCTTAAAAAATCAAAAAAATCATGAGAAAAGCGCATGCAAAGATGAGAAAAGCAGGAAAAGGGGCTTGCAAAAAGCTAAAAATCATACCTTCAACCAAGAAAATCAACGAGGAAATCAAGTAAAAAGCAAGAAGATCATGATAAAATTCGCCTAAGGCTGGAGAGGTGCGCCCTTGGGAAATCCAGCCGAATCTTTGAAAAGTCCACTTGAAAAATCCATTCATCAAAGAGAAATCTTGGAAAAATCCAATTGAAATTCGTCTATTTGAGAGATCTTGCTAAAATTTTCCTATTAAAAGGAAATCCAGTTGGAAAATTCGAAATTCCAGTTTGATAAATGATGAAAATTGACTAAGGCAAGTGAAAATTCGAATTGGACTTCAAGAATTCCAAGATCAAGTTAAAATCCAGTTGGAAATTTTGAAATTCCAGTTGGATAAATGATGAAAATTGACTAAGGCAAGTGAAAATTTGAATTGGACTTCAAGAATTCCAAGATCAAATTAAAATCCACTTGAAAGTCGAATTTTTCAAGGAGAGAGTCGAAATTTTTTCTAAGGCAAGAGTTACCTTGGTAAAAGGGAAAGAATCCAGTTGAAAAGTGGATTAGTCCACTTAAAGGTCGAATTTTTTTTTAGAATGCAAAAAGAGAGTAAAACAACTTAAGTTTTATTTTAAAATAAAACTTAGTTATCAAGCAAAAGAGACGCCTTGAGAAGAGAAGAGAAGATAAGATTGCTTTTTCGTTTTAAAGCAAAAGCATCCAATCAAGGAAGAGATCGACCCTGGCTAATAAGGAAACTTTTCATTATAAAAGAAGTGCTTGTAAGTTTTATTTTTCATTATTCACAGGCAAACTTCTTTCAGAAAGGTGTCCTTCTTCCTATTTTCTTCTTGAGCTGCAAGACGCATTAATTCCATAGCATAAGGTTGGACTTTTTCCTTCCATTTTCAGATTTCTCAATCAAACTACAGAGTCATAGCTGGCGAATTTACAGAGAGAAGAGGAATTTTTTGTCTTGTTTTTGCATAGAAACTTTTCTTTTTTCAGTTTTTAAAGTTTAGTAAATTAATTTAAAAAAAAAATCCTTGAAAGTTCTTTTTTTTAAAAGGATAAAGGCTAAAAAGAATTTATTTTATTGAAGTTTATTCTCCAACCAACCTAGGCAAACGAGTTTTGGAATTTTTTTAAATTTATTTATTTAACTCTCCAGCCATAGAATCGCCCTTTTTTTACAAATTTGTGAAATATTCTAACTTTGAGCTTCGTATAGGCATAATGTCTACTTCAAAGAATGTGGGAGGTGGAGTTAGAAAGGTCCAAGTAAAAGAAGTTCTCAAAGAATTTTATCTAGAGTCCCAATTGTCCTCGAAATGGAAGAAGGTAGCAGATACCAACTTTGAGCAGTTCAATACAATTCAACACAAGAGAAGGATGTTTGGCACTCAGAACGAAATGCCCACACCTATTGCAACTAACATCGTTAAGTCTGGACTTCATCAAGCAGCAGGATTTCCACCTGCAGTTTAGTGCAGTGAGCTAATGGTTGAGTGTGCCAGAAGATACAATCCATTGACAAGATCCATTAAAACACCTAATGGGATCACTTTAGCATACTTCACAGAGGATTTAGTAAGAGAGGTATTTGGTATTCCTCACCGTCAAAAAATGTTGAACAGGACTCAAAAGGAATCAAAGGCCATGTTTGATCAAGCCAAAGAATCCTGTATGGACATAGTCAATTCTAACTGGATCAAGGAACCCAAAAGACATCGCTCTAAGTTGCCAAAAAGATTAATTTGCACATATTTTAAACAAAAATACAGTGACATGATTCATATGTTGAATAGGATTATGGGTACTTCTCAAGGAGCTTTCTTCGAAGTATGGATGTTTTCATATGTGGAGGAGGTCGTATTGGGAATGGAAGCAATAAATTGGGAAAAGTTAATAAGTGATAACATTGATTTCCAGTTGAGAAACTTGGAGAAGACCAAAACATTCTATATGGATTCCTACATAGTTTATATCCTGGCACGGTTTACTAAGTATAGAGGACTGATTTGCAAAGGGGAAGTTGGACTTCAAAAAGATCAGCTCAAAGCATATGATTGTTACCCGCAGCTCCAGTTGCATTACAAGGACAATTATAAGATAACCAATGACGCCTTCCTTATGTATATCACGCGAGTGCTTCAAGGAGTAGTTCAAAAGAGGCTATCTAAGGAGGCTATGGTGATGCTTGATAAATTTGGATCTTGGTTCATCTAATTTTTGACCTTTACATACATAAGATTTCATGGATTCTCAGATGCTCCGCATAGACTCCCTCGGTATCCAACATACAAGATTGTTATGCTTGAAGTTGCAAGGTAATTGGCGTGTATAGATTCTATTCAGGGGAAAAAGAACAAACAAGGAGTGGATTTTCCTGTTGCAATTGGGAAAATGCTAGAAGTCTGCCCCTCATTACAATCAGCCAAGACTGCAAAGTTAGAGTTGCAATTTTATAAGTTTGGCATTTATAATCCAAGGTCTGATTATGATCCATACCTGAGAGTTCACGGGAAGAAGTCCCTTCATGTTATGCAGATTGAAGACTATTGGTCTAACTTGGTGGACGAGTATGGAGTCAAGAACAAGATCTGGTCAAGAATTCCAATTGAACTTGTAAAAAGGTGTGACTTATTCCCTATACCTAATCAGGTAAAAGACAACGGATACTACGTGCATCCTCAATTTGAAAGGGAAAAAGATAAGCCTATCCTATTGCCCAACTGGACACAACATGAGTTGACTAATTTGGACATATTGATGAAGGATATTATAGCTTATTCTAGGGAGTGGGCAGATAATCAGATCAATAGATTGAGAAAAGGAGTTACTCTTACCTATGCCACATTGAACAATAAGGAAAGCCAGGAGGAAGCAGTTGGGGAAAGTCTTGATGAACTTTCATGTCCTAGCAATAGAAAGGTAGTGAGTGAAGACCTTCACATAGAGGAAAAAGAAGCAGCTGACAGAGAATTGGAGAGTAAGAAGCAAAAAGTGAGTGAAATTCCATCATCTTCAAGTACTTTATCAGTTGGAGTAATGGAAAATGTGTCCATTGCTGAGATCGAGCCAAGCCATGAGCAAGAGGTCGAATTTCAAGAGTTAGAACAGTTGGATTCTCTCCAAGAGAAAATCCTCGCTGAGTGTTTAGAAGGAGGTGATACATTGATGATTGAAGGCATGGGAGATACTGAGATCCTTGAAAACAATGAAGAGCTGGGAGATGAGGTAATTTCTACTCTAAAAGGAATTAATGATGATGTTCAATTGGAAGATGGGATGGAATTATCCACTATCCCAGCTTGGTTGACCGAAAGTTTGATGAAGTCCAGACCAGTAGATGAAGTTCAACCAGTTGAAAGCATGCAGGACTTCTTAGAGAGGATTGGAAAAGCTAAAACGCCAAAGAAGCCTAAAAGGTACTCTCAAATTACCAGGAATGATGCAAGATCCCGAATCTTACAAGTTGCAGTCCCAATAATTGACAAGCCCAAAGATCAGATTACTCCTATGGATTATGATGTTACAACATTGGACATTGGGCCAACCACAATAGAACAAGATTTCCATGAGTTAGCAGACACTTCCAAGGCCATCAAGGAGAAGTTTGACAAAACAGAGGAGAAGAAGGAAAGGCTAGAGTTAGAAAATTTAAGGCTAATGGAGTTCATTCAGCAGCTAACAGCCCCTTTGCCCCAAGAAAGTGAAGCTTTTATTCTGCCAGCATCTCTTCCTTTGGAATTCGTTGATGCTCTTGAAGCTATGAATAAATACCCCTGAAAAGGTACAAAACTTGTGATCTCACTTAACAAGTGTGTGAGAAAGTGACAAGTATGCATGTAGCAGGTGTCTCAAGTGATGAGGACACATGTCTCAACCATATGAAGTGAGACAAAATATGAAATAGCCTAAGAAAACTTAAGCTAAGTGTGAATAAGTCAATCCTAGAAAGGTGATATCCTAACTAGTTTGATAATGACTCTATTAACACTAACACCACCTTAAGTGCAACTTATGCAATAATGTATGCATGACAATGAGTCTTGAATACTAGGCCATGTTAGGTGCTCATGTATAAATTTCTCATAAAGTGGAGTAAAAGAGAAAACCTAGTGGGAAATAAAACTCCTCTCCAAAAGAGAAATGATATAAATGCAATGAAATGTACAATTGAATAAGGTAAGTGATAGATGGAGGACTCATCATGACCTCCCAAGGATTAATTATAGCACAATGTACAATAATTGCTCTCCCCATAGGAGAGAAAAGAGAGGTGGTCAATGTGACCCCCCTAGAAATGATAAGTGATGAACTCCATGTGAGAAATTGCTTCCTCCCAAAATTGATAGAAGAAGATAAACCATGCAACCTCCCCTCAAAATGATGCTTGTAGTGTTGGATGCTAAATATGATCCATAATCATTGAACAAAATTTCTCCCCTTGAGAAGAAATAATACCACAAATGTGTGCAAGATGACTTCTCATTCTAGATAGGAATATGTATGAAGTAAGATTAATGTTTTTGAATATTACACATGATCTAAAGGATGATATGATGCCCATGATATATTTGAATTATTCTCAATGATCTCCAAGAAAATGTTGATGTGTGACAAATATATATAAGACAGATTAGGTACCATATAATATTTAGGAACATGGACCATAAATGTATGGAAATGATTAGACTAGTGATAGTATAGTACTATTGTAGATGATGTCAACATAGATGATGACTGAGTCAAATAGGTCACTCATGAATATATATACAATATGTCACAATATAAATTGATGTAGGTGAGGCAAGGGCAAGATCTAAAGATAACAATATGTTAGAAGATTAATCTTAGTTTCCTATTGTTCAAATTTTAAATAATTTGTTCTTAAATCTATTTGTATATCTTGCAAGCTTTTAGAAAACCCAATAAGGGTTTATCTTATTTTTCAATTTTCAATTTAAAGTTTATTTATTTTTATAATTTATACAAATCTGTATATTAGATTTGTAAACAAATCAATTTTTTTCTAACCTGCGTGTAGGATTTCTTATTTAGAGATTTCTAAGTCCTTTATTTAAAATTCCAAATCTATTTGTTTTGCATGCAGTTGAGCTCTTCTATCCCTTCTCTGCAAAATAATAATAATAAAGAAAACCTTATTTCTTTGGCTGTGCTCTTGCTCTATCACTATTATAACCTCTATTTTTTTTTAATAATAAATACAAATAACATTTAAATAAAAAATTAGGGCTTTAGTTTTTTGCAGTTCATAGCTCCTCCTGTTGTAGCTTAGCCTATGTTGTTCCTCTTGTTGCGGCTTCAGCCCGACTCTTGCTGCAGTCCCTGTGCAAAACATTGTATCTGTTGCTTAAAAATAAATATTATTAATTTTTTTTAATAAAATTTGCTACTTCAATTTATTTTGCCTGCCCTTTTCTCTCTTTCTATTTTCTTAAAAAGAAACAAAAGTACTTTTACAGCTTGTTAAATTTCAAACTTAAAAAATTTCATTCCATTTTATTTTATTTTACATCCATTTTAAATTTACTTAACTGCCCTCAAACCGCTCTTTTTTTGTGCACTCACTTTTTAAAAGGTTGATTTCTTTCTTTTTGCCCTTTAAAGACATGAAATAAAAAAACTTCTTTTAGTATAAAGTTTCTTTTTTAAAAATTCTCTCTTATCATTGTTTTAAGAAAGTATATTTTTATTCTTTAGAAAAAGAATCCTTTTATTTTTAAAATTTTTTAAATAATTTATTTTAAATACTCCATTTAAAGTTAAGGTATTCAATTTTTAAGATTTTTATTTTATTTAAAAAAAAATTAAATTAAATTTTTAAAGTTTTAATTAATTGATAATAAGAATTTTTTAAGTTTTAAGAATTATATGAAAAGGAGATTGTTTTTTTAAAAGAATTTATTTAAAGAGGCTTATTTTGTTCTAAATTTAGGTAATTCTTTTTTAAAAGAGGTTATTTTTTAAGATTTAATTTGATCAAGAGGGATTTTTTTTAAAGCAAATATTTACAATAGTTATTTTTCTCATAAAGTTGTGAATTTTTTATTACAATCATGTCTACTTTAATTCCTGAAATTAAGTTGAGTTCTTCTAACTATCATTCTTGTAAAACTCATATATGCTTTATTTTTCGGTTTAAACATCTTTTAGATGTAGCTACAGATCCTAAATCTAAACCAGGTTCATCTGCATCCAAAGATGAAATTGAAAAAATGGAATCTCCAAAATGAAGAAGCCCTTGGCCTCATAGGTATCTCCATGTCACCTAAACTTTATGTTCACATTGGGACATGCACAACTGCCTATGAAGCATGGGACAAACTCAAAACCATTTACAATAGTTCAAATGAATCAAGAAAAATTCAAATTCAAGATCAACTTGAAGATTTGAGGTATTCTGATTTTAAATCTATGGATGGATTTTTATTGAAATTTGATGCTTTAAATAGTCAATTAGATGGTTTAGGAGTTAAATTAGATAATCTTAGATTAATTCATCTTATTCTTAAAAAGTGTCTTCCTAGACAATTTCAGCAATTCATTACTAATATTCATGCTTAATTAGCTATTCCTTCTTTAGCTACTCAATTAACTTATGATATTTTTTGTGATTTATTAAGACAAGAAGAGGCCAAGTTAATTCAGTTTGGTACTCTTAAGTCTAATGAACACGCTTTCTTATCTATCCATAAGCAAAATTTTAAACCTCATTCTAAACAACTTTATAATTCCAAACCTCATTATAATAATGGAAATGATCCTAGAAAGTTTAACTCTTATAAGAAACCACATTGCACTTATTGTAATAAGGATGGTCATTGGCAAAATACTTGTTTTAAAAAGCAAAATAAGAAAAAGCCTATGAACCAAAATAATCAACAACAAAATAAACCTAATAATAATAAGTTTCAACATAATGCAAATCAATCTAGGTGTGCTTTTACTTGTAGTTCTAATGTTTCTCAACCTCTTGAATGGGTTATTGATTCAGGTGCATCTCAACATGTTACTTCACATAAAGAAGTTTTTGAGTCTATGCAACCTGATGTATCTAATGTTCCTCTTCAACTTGCTAATAATCATACTTGTAAAGTAGAAGCAATTGGAGATGTGAATGTTCCTAATGGTAAATTTCATGATGTTTTATATGTTCCTGAATTAAAGACTAACTTGCTTTCAGTTGCTAAGCTTTGTCAAGATTACAAAATTGAATTTTACAAAGATATGTGCTATGTTATTGATCCAAAACAAAACAAGGTCATTGTTAATGCTAAATTACACAATGATAATTTGTTCAAATTTTATGAGTTTGCTTAGTCTAGATGCTCTTTAATATCTACCATTGATTTTAATGCTTGGCATGAAAGACTTGGTCATATAAATGCTAACAATATTGCTTTAATGCAAAAGCTTAATATGGTAGATGGATTGCCTAGTATTGTTCCATCTAAAATTGTATGCACAAGATGCATGAGTGGTAAGATGCATAGGGATCCCTTTCCACATGGTCAATCATGGAGGGCAACTCATAAGTTGCACCTAGTTCATAGTGAGGACCCATGGAGAATAAATCCATCCAAGGATCAAGGTATGCACTTAATTTTGTTGATGATTTTTCTAGAAGAACTTGGATTTATTTTCTTCATAGTAAGGACCAAGTTCTTGATATATTTTTTGAATTTCATAAATTTGTTGAAAGGAAATTTGGTTTTAAACTTAAAATTCTTAGAACTGATAATGGAAAAGAATAAGTGAACAATGCTTTTAATAGTTATTTGAAATCATTTGGTATTAAGCATGAGCTAAGTATTCCCTATACACCTCAACAAAATGGTGTAGTAGAAAGGAAGCATAGAACTATTGTTGAAATGGCTAGATGTATGTTGCATGCTAAAAATATGTCTTATAAATTTTGGGTAGAAGCTATGTTTTGTGCTACTTACATTATCAATAGGAATCCTACTAAAGCTTTAAAGGATATAACTCCTAAAGAAGCTTGGTCTGGTAGGAAGCCCAATCTTAAGCATTTAAGGATTTTTGGTTCATTTGCTTATGTTCACAAACCTAAACAAAAGAGGTAAAAATTATATGCTAAATATTCTTATCATATTTTTGTTGGTTATGATGAACATTCTAAAGCTTATAGAGTTTATAATCCTCTTACTAACAAAGTTAAAGTTTCTAGAGATGTATGCATTGCTGAAAATGGTGTTCATGATTGTTCTAAAGTGCATAATATTGATTCTTCTCAAAATAAAGTTATTGTTGTGGAGGATACTCCTCAAGTTGAAACTCCTCTTAACCCTCCTAATGCATCTCTTACTCATAGTGATAGTGATGATGAAAATGTTGAAATTTCTCCTCATGATTCTTCTTCTAGTGATGATACTCCTACATCTAAAAGAATTCCAAAATGGTTTTAAAATTTGTTGCAAGAAAGTGAGGATTATTTAGCTAAAAATCCACCTAAAAGAAGAAAGGAAAATTATTGTAATTATTCTTTGATGTCTAACATTATGAATTCAAATGATCCTCAAACTTATGAACAAGCTAAAGATCAACCTCATTGGAAAAAGGATATGCAAGAAGAATATGATACTTTAATTGCTAATAATACTTGGGATTTAGTTCCATTACCTCAAGGTAAGAATCTTGTTTCATGCAAATGGTTGAATAAAACTAAGGTTAATGAAACTAATGAAGTTAGCAAGTTTAAAGCTAGATTAGTTGCTAGGGGATTTTCTCAAATTGAAGGCTTAGATTATAATGAAACTTTTGCTCCAGTAGCTAAGATGCCCACTATTAAATTAGTTCTTGCTTTAGCTTCTCATATGCATTGGCCTATTCATCAAATGGATGTTAAAAGTGAATTTTTCAATGGTGATTTACATGAAGAAATGTATATGTCTCAGCCTTTGGGTTTCATTAAGGAAGGAAATGAACATCTTGTTTGCAAATTGAAGAAATCAATTGGTTTAAAGCAATCTCCTAGAGAATGGTATTCAAAGATCAATGCCTTCTTTTTATCTCAAGGTTTCATTAGAAGTAAAAATGATCCAAATTTATATATTAAGCGTAGTGAAGATGATATTGTGATTATTATTTTATATGTTGATGATTTAATTATCACTTCTTGTTCTAACAATTTGATTAGTGATGTTAAGTCTCAACTCAATCAACAATTTCAAATGACTAATTTAGGCCTATTACATTATTTTTTGGGTATGCAAATTTGGAAAACACCTAAAGGTATTTTTCTTTCTCAACATAAATATGCTCAAGATCTCTTAAATAGATTTAAAATGAATGATGCAAAGTGTGTTTCTACTCCTTGTGAATTAGGAACTAAATTAATGGTTGATATGGAAACTCCTTTTGTTGATCATACTTTATATAGGAAATTAGTAGGAAGTTTAAATTATCAAACTCTTACTAGACCTGATATTTCTTATAGTGTTGGATTGGTTTCTAGATTTATGTCTAAACCACAACAAACTCATTTTAATGTTACAAAATAATTTTAAGATATGTTAAATGTACTCTTAATCTTGGTCTTTTTTATGATGCAAATTGTGATTTTTCTTTAAAGGGTTATACTGATTCAGATTTAGGAGGTGATCCCAATGATGGGAGATCCACTTGTGGTTATTGTTTCTTTGTTGGATCAGGTGCAATCTCATGGAATAGTAAGAAACAACAATCTACTTCTCTTTGTTCTACAGAAGCTTAATATAAAGGTTGTACAAATGCATCTAAAGAGGCATTATGGTTAAGAAGATTACTTGAAGACTTGGGTCTACCTCAAAAGGATCCTACTCCTTTATATTGTGATAATAAAATTTCTATTGCTTTGGCAAAGAATCCAATTTTTCATGCAAGGACCAATCACATTGCTCTTCAACATCACTTCATTAGAGAGAAAATTGAAGACAAGCAAATTTCTCTTTTGTATTGTAAAGGTGAAGATCAAGTTGCAGATATTCTCACCAAAGCTCTTTGTAAAGATAAATTTCTCTTTCATTGTAAAAATTTTGGAATACAACCCATTGAAGGGTTTGATGTAACCTCCCCAAGTAAAGCTTAAGGGGGGATGTTAGAAGATTAATCTTTACTTGGTAAAGGTTATTCTTTAATTGCAATTATTTATTAACTTGTAGGAATATTCCAAAGGAATCCCTACAAGTCTTTTGTCTTTTTTTGTCATCTCATGGTAAAGGTTATTCTTTAATTGCAATTATTTATTAACTTGTAGGAATATTCCAAAGGAATCCCTACAATTCTTTTGTCTTTTTTTGTCATCTCACACATGTGTGAGGATGGCTTATTTTTAATTCCTTTATTAAGGAATATTTGTAACCACCTCCTTGAGAGGTGACACTTTGCACACACATAGATGAATGGTGGCATTCATTGAGTTGAGAGTTACATTCTAACTCCTTCTTCTCACCTCTACTTATTAAGGTGCCTCTCCTCTCATTCTTCAAGACTCTTGCAAGCAAGCTAAGGCTAAAGCTCTCTCTCTTTGTATTATTCTTTAGGCATTTTTCCTCCATTCATAATATTGGGGTTTTTTCTTGTTTTTTCCCCTTCTCAAATTCTTGTGTCTCTCCTGCTTTGGTGGTGCTTGGTTTTACTAATTCAATATATTTGGTAATATGTTTCCTTCAAACAATTGCTCATTTATTAGTTCCTTCCATTGTTCTTTTCTATTTCCTTTCAAAATAATGATGCAACTTCATCAAAGCTAACATCAAAGAGAAGGTGAATGTCCCCAATAGTGTCATCCAAATTTTCAATACATGATTCTATAAAGATGTGATGTCTAGTAGATATACATCATAATATGGTGGATCTCTAACAACAATAGCTATCTGCTAGAAAAATCATGTTCAAATTGAATGATTACAGTGATCAAACCAAATAAAACATAAGATTCAAAGCAATAATCAAGATAGGATAGAAAGGGAACTCAAACCTCCATGGATTTTGATGAAAATTTATAATGTCAAAGCTCTCATTATGTAGATTTCCCCAAGATGATTGGTTTGGATGATAATCTTGGAGATGGTTGTAGTTTTTGATGTGGCGTTAATCAAGAAGCTCTAACCAACTCAAGTGTGCAACCCAATACTCCTTGTTATTGATGATATTTTTAATGATATGTGTAAAGGTGGGAGTTTGACTTCTATCAAAAAGATAACTTTGGAACCATATATGAATGAGTATGTAGTGGCACTAGTAGGGGTATGAATGCTAGTGCAGTAGGCCCAAAGGGTGGATTTAGGTGGAGGTTCCAATCATGACTAGTTTCATTAACAACTTTCTTGAGGATTTTAATTAAAGTTTTATTAGTTACCTCATCTTGGAAATTACCTCGAGGATAATATGGAGTGGAAAAATGATGTTTGATGTGAAATTGCTTGCAAATATTTCAAAATGTTAGTTTTGAAGGGTTTACTATTGTCAGTAATGATAGTGAAGGGGATACCATATCGATAAATGATGTTATAGGATGAATTTATAAATTTGGAGGCTAGTAATGAGGGTAAGTGAAATAGCCTCCACTCATTTAGTGAAATAATTAGTAGCAGTGATGATGAAGGTATGTCCATTGGACGAGGGTGGATGTATCTTACTGACTAGGTCAAGAACTCATTGTGATAATGGCCACGGAAAAGTAATGGGTTGCAACACCTAAGATGGTGCATGTATCAAATGTGCATGTTGCTAACAAAAAATACAATTCTTAACAAACTCACATGCATCATGTTCCCTAGTGGACCAATAATAGCCTATATAGAAAAAAAAAATTCAAGGACCATGCCACTTGTGTGAGCTCCACAAATAACACTGTGTACTTCATGTAATGTTGAATTGGCTTTCATAGTGTTTAGACATTTAAATAAGGAGCCATCATATCCCCTACAATATAAGGTGTCTCCTAGGATTGAGTAACAAGATGAATGTTGGATAAATGATCGACCTTGTTAGCAAGTAAGGTTGTGTGGTAAAATGTTATCATGGAGGTAGGTGTATATTCCATGATACCAAGAATATTGGGGACTAATGATCTCGCACACCATTTTTGTATTTGAGAGTGTGAAGGAGGGGATTCAAAACTCCCAAGTCCTAAGACAAATAGGGTCTAAAGGGAGAGAATTACCCTCGATCACCTCAATGAAAAAGGTCAAAAGACAAGATGACAAATGAAGGAAAAAGCTAATGTATGTTTTTGGGTTTTCAGAATGGAGGACTTTAGAAATTGAATGAACATGCCACAAAGGTCTTTGGAAATAGATTGATTGGCCTTTGGCTAGAGGACGATAGGATGGGAGGTGGAAAAAAATACAATGTGCTATTGTCTTAGGGACATGTTGGCGTCTTGTATGGGTAAAGAGTAAAGTTTGTGACAAAAAAATGTTCAGGGCTTGCTAACAACCCAAAAGCTAGAATCCAACAGTTTAATAGAGATTAACATAATGCAAGAAATGACAAGAAAGAAAATAAGTACAACAAGGATAATACTTTTAAATGAAAGATAAAATAACTAGAAGTGAAACAAGTAGAAGGAAAAATATATCCAAATAATGGTAGGTACAACCTCCCGCAAGCTTGACATAAATAGAAACCTACACATATAAAGATGAGAAAATGTTGGGGCTGATTTTTGGGGCTTGCCTTAGTCAAACCACCACTTTGGTGTTTCCACCTCCACAGACAGCCAGATAGACCACAATAGAGAAATAAAAATAAATAAATAATAGACAAGATGTATAAAGAGCAAAGACAATCAATATGCTAACTATAAAGATGACAATACAATGAAATAACAAAGAGCTACCCTCCCTACTACAAGCTTGAAGAAATCGAGAGGAAGGATGAGAGCTTTGAGAGCGCAAGATGAATGTGTAAGAGTGATGTAGAGCTTGAAACCTGCAAGAAATGGTGTAGAGAGAATGGAAGCAAGAATGAAGTGGAAGAATTGAGAGTGAAGTTGCAAGAATGAAGAATAGAATTAGAAGTGAGTTGAATGGTATGAGAAAATGATTTCAAAATGGATGTTTGGAGGCAAAAGAGCTATTTTTTGGTGGGTTTGTAGTCGCAGGGGTTGTTACACTCCATGTGTGACAGGAAATGTAATATCTCAACATCCACCAACCTAGGAATCTATCAGAGATGTTCGTGTAGAATGCAAATGTTTGTTCAACACAAAAGCATCCTAGTCAAAATTTCCTCCATAAACAAAAAATGACAAGGTACATATGGGACAAAAGGCTCAGAGCAGTGGGATTTAGCATTATAAATTTTATATGGCTAAAGTAAGGTATGTTATGGGAAATTGCACTAGGGTGCAATTTTATTCCATAACATTTTGCTCCCACTTTAGCGAGCATATGTGTCAAAGCATGTATGATCTAAAGTAGAAATAGATTGAAGAGAATATTTTTAAAATGGAGAGGAAGGAGTCCTTTGATTCAACATACCTAATGTGAAAGGGGCTTCATCAAAATGAGAATAGGACATGAGTCTTTGATCCTACAAAGTTGGTTGTGATCTCACCACAAGCTAGTTAGCTACAAATAAACATGTTAGGTGAAAAAAAAAAAAATAGACACAATAAAATTTTCATAGACACAAGGCAACACTGATAGGTATGGCTAGTATGGATAGAGTCCATACCTAAAGCATATAAGCTTTTGGCTGCTATAAACTACATTGCAAGATAGTCACAAAAAGGCAAGATACGTCTAGTCATGTTGCCTCCAAGCTAGATGCCAAGATATAAGACATCAAGACATAAGACATATGACATCAAGGAATCCTTTTGAAAGATATTTTCATCAAGGGATTCTTTCATCAAGGAATCCTTCTGAAATAATACACCTTTTTGAAAATTAAGCAAATATAGGAGCCCCCCTTAGAATGATGTATACTATGTAGAGGAGCAAATGTCATTCTAAGGAGAGAAGAGAAAGACAAGAGATGTCATGGCACAAGATACATGGCAATATGTATTAGTGGAATTTTTTCAAATACACAAGGGACAACACATGGAAACCACAACATCATGAACCAAAAAAGTAGAGACAAAATCAAGAGCACAAGGGGATTTGATTATTTAGGTTCAAAACTACTCATAGATATAGATAGATAGATATAATATAATATATGTATGAAATGTCATCAAAACCCAAATGTATCAGAATGTGAAGAACACATGAAGACAAATGGAAAATAAAAATCATGTCAACATAGAAGTGGCCTAAATTCCTTGACACTTTGCATCGTCCTTGATGTGAAAATTCAAGATTATGACATATAGAAGAATGATGAAGAAAATAGAAGAAGGTTACGATAGATTTTCTCGCCTGTATCCAAGCACTTACAAGGGTAGCAAGGGTTGTCCAAGTCAGAGCACAAACATATACATACAAGAACACGAGAACACAAACAATCACACAAAACTAATCTAAAAATGTAGAAAAATGGTGCCACCCTAATCCAACCTGTTGATGTGTTTTTTATGCACTTCTCAACACAGGTAATGTGTAGATGCACTACCTCTCTTGAAAGACAATCTTCCACAATTAGATTGCAGAACACTATCCCAAGGTCTCTAATGTCAGGTCTTGACAGTGCTTGGAATATCTCAGTTGTTTGATGTGATTTGTTGGAATCACAAGGCGGTCTTACGGATGAGTTACAAAGCATGGGAAGTTGGGTTTGCAAATGTAGTTTCAAAGTGTTGAAAGTGAATGAACAATGGCTGTCTACTCAAAACAGCAAGTTGAAAGTCATCAATTTCATCTGATTTAGCTTCATGGTGATGCTTTGGGTCCTACTCTAACCAAGGATTAAAAGAAACAGCAAAAGGAGAAGGGTTAAGAAAGCTATTCTAGTCCTAAGCTATGAATGAACAGTAACAATGGTGGCTGCTAAAGTAGATAGGCTTCCTAAACTAAGTTTTTGCTTGACCAAGAGAAACCTACAACTACACAAAACTAGTGCAATCTCCTAAGGTTTGTTGATTTTCAAATTGCACATGGACATCATGAACATGTAATTGAACTAAGTTGCAACAATGGAATAAAGAAGCCTAGGCTAACTTTGCACAGCAGCTTGTTATCAATAAGTGCTAAAAGTATGGGTTGGAAGCTCATCAAATACTATAACAGCAACACTATCATGACAGCCATTCAATAAACTAATATGAAAACTAACATGGAAGTAGAACCATGCATGCAAGATGAGCAAAATCAAAGAGAACATCCATAAAATCATGCAATGTTGTTTTCTATTGCTACAAAATGCCTTTACATCAATTCTCCAACTCTTACAAATGAGGGGCAAGCCCCTATTTATAGTTTTTCAAAGCCCAAATGAATGGCTAGGATCAATTTCCAATGAATGGCTCAGATTTGTTTATAATAGGGTTTCACCTACCCCACAATATTCAACAATTAAAAAATACATTCTTTGTCTTTTCTCTATTTTGTCATCTAGTGCCAGTCACTGTAGCAATTTTGTCATTTAGCTGATTGCCCTTTTCACTGTAGCAAAAACTGCCTGAAAGCTACCTTCTTACTTGATGTGTTTGCAGTGTTCTTCCTTGGATCAAATGAGCCCGTCAACGATTGGCATCAATGGATTGGCTGCCCCTGATTCGAGCGGACAGCTACCTTATGCCTTCTTCAAGGCCACCCCCTTGCATTTTTGTCCTTGGCCTCCTTGGCAAAGGCATTCTTCTAACACCGACCCTATTGATGGGCGCTACGAGGAAAGACAATCATGAAATGAATGGTGAAAAGAGCTATGTGCATTCCTTGCTCAGCTTTCTCAATGGGTCGCCCTGACAGACACGTAGTAGGCTCCTTGAATCCTGCATATATGAAACGCCGTAAGTGCTTTTATACAAAAATCAAGGAAAACGTTAGTCAAATCTTGCAAAAACCTTGTTAGATTCATCCATGCATCATCAAAATATCATAATATTCATATTTGGAGCTCATTTGGACCATAGACATTAATCTGGGCCGCTGCGGCTCCAAGGATGTTCCAAAACAGCCAAAGGGGGATGAAGCTCCGGAACCACCGAAACTTAACCGAACGTTCACGAAACCTTGGCAGTTCACTTAGGCACCACAAACACATCCCAGATCCACCCAAAAGTTGGCCCTAAACTCAAAAATGTGAAAACTGGATCGACAAGGGCCCACGGATGTTTCCAAAACAGCCAAAGAGGGAAAAATCTTTGGAACCACCGAAACTTAATCGAACGTTGACAAAACCTTGGCAGTTCACTTGAGCACCACAAACAAATCCCAAATCCACCAAAAAGTTGGCCCCAAAGTCAAAAATGTGAAAATCGGATTGACAGGGGTCCACAGATGTTCAAAACGACCACAGAGGGATGGAATCCTAGAAACGGCCACAGAGGGGCCGAGCTCCGGAGGCCAGGCCGCAGGGGCTCCACGGATGTTCCAAAACAGCAAAAGGGGGACGAGGCACCGGAACCACCAAAACTTAACCAAATGTTGACGAAACTTTGGCAGTTCATTTACTCACTTCAAACACATCCCTAATCCAAAAAAGGTTGCCCCCAAAATCAAAAATGTGGAAACGGGAGCAATGGGGGTCTGCGGATGTTTCCAAACAACCAAGGAGGAAGGGAATTCCAGAGGTAAAGTTCTGAAACCATCGAAACCTAACGAAACATTGACAAAACCTTGGTAGTTCATTTACGCACTCCAAACACATCCCCGATCCAAAAAATGTTGCCCCCAAAGTCAAAATTGAGGAAACGGGAGCAACGGGGGTCCACGGATGTTTCCAAACAGCCAAAGAGGAAAGGAATTTTGGAGGGAAAGTTCTGAAACCATCGAAACTTAACGAACGTTGACGAAACCTTGGCAGTTCATTTACGCACTCCAAACACATCCCCGATCCAAAAAAGGTTGCCCCCAAAGTCAAAATTGAGGAAACGGGAGTGACGGGGGTCCACATATGTTTCCAAACAACCAAGGAGGAAGGGAATTCGAGAGGGAAAGTTTTGAAACCATCGAAACTTACCGGAACGTTGACGAAACCTTAGCAGTTCATTTATGCACTCCAAACACATCACCGATCCAAAAAAGGTTGCCCCCAAAGTCAAAATTGACGAAACAGGAGCGACAGGGGTCCACGGATGTTTCCAAACAGCCAAAGAGGAAGGAAAATTCAAGGGAAAGTTCTAAACCATAGAAACCTAAGGAACGTTGGACGAAACCTTGGCAGTTCATTTACGACTTCAAACACATCCCCGATCCAAAAAAGGTTGCCCCCAAAGTCAAAATTGAGGAAACGGGAGCGACGGGGGTCCACGGATGTTTCCAAACAACCAAGGAGGAAGGGAATTCCGGAGGGAAAGTTCTGAAATCATCAAAACTTAACAGAATGTTGATGAAACCTTGGCAGTTCATTTACGCACTTCAAACACATCCCCGATCCAAAAAAGGTTACCCCCAAAGTCAAAATTGAGGAAACGGGAGCGATGGGGGTCCACGAATATTTCCAAACAACAAGAACAAGACAAAGGCATAAAAGGGGATGGTGGACCTCATTTCTCCTTAGATTTGAACACCCCAAGTAGGTGAATTTGGGTAGGGGATTTGATCATTTGAAGGCACATGACCAATTTGGGCTTGGAATGGGGCACACAAAACAAGATAGGAGCAAAGCAGCTTATCGAGAGCAAAAAAAGGGGGTCCCTGCCTACGGCGGGGCGTATGTGCAAAACATGCACAACAAATGGCGACTTACTGGGGAAATGCTCGAGAGAATTTTGATGACAAACTGGAATCACGAACCTAGAATCTCTGGTTCTCACCTTCATGCTAGGGCAAACAAACTAGACGCTCAACCCAAGGATCAAAACCATTAGCCAACCCAACCTTTAATATGCTGAAAATCCAAGTGTGTGCAATTGCGTTAATTCCCATTTTTCAGTTGCTATAAGAACCCAAGCTTCGTCAAGTTAAGCTACGTAGTTTATTCTAACTCCAAAAGCATCTGGGACATTGTCTCGCTGCCAGTCAGGCGTCCATAGCCCCGACGAGGTTGTCGCTGTGATTCTCCTGAACATTGCTCTACTACCAGGCGAGCATCCATAGCCCTGGTAGAGTTGCTCGGATACCGTTGAAAAGTTGAATTTTCACTTTCTTTTAATTTTCAATGTTTTCTTTCTTTCTTTTCTCTTTTTAGCTCTTTTATTTCAACCCGCAAGCATTGAAGCTCACGCTCAGGGCTGAAAATCATAGTGGCGCTGGAGCTAAATGTTAGATTTTTCACTTAACTAGACTTCACAAAAGGCCCTACAGTGACCGTCAGATTCTTAAGATGTGTAAGAGTTGTAAGATTTTAGAATATGTCAGAGTCGGACTAAACCAACAACTTATCCTCTTTGAATTAAACACCCAGATCACTTGACACTAATAGAAGACCTTCACCATCCACTTTGAAGACTTGATTAGAATTTGACAAAGAAATACATAAAACAACCCCAGGCGATAAGTATAGTTGTTGTGCGCACAGTTGTGCCCAGCTAAAAGCAGACAGACCCCGAGCAGAATAGCAACAAAGCGAAAGCAAATAAAAAGCAAACAACCTACATCAAACCAACTAACCTAAGGAAAGCAGGAAAGTGGAGTATTTATAGGAAACCTATACTACTCAAAAACGAGCTATGTACAAAGATATTTACAAAGCACTATGTTCAAGTAGGGCGAGCTGACATTAACATTCATTGGATTTTGTAAAGCATGCACAAGAAAATGGGCAATCGTTATCGTTCTTAACCATGCAAATTTATCTTTATATTCTGAAAAAAGAAATTTAATATTGCAGCACTCAAGTTCAATCACGTCATCATGAAAAATTAGCAATTGAGGACGCTCGTTGAACCCATGGTTAATCCATAAACATGTTCATTTTCTCTCGTTCCCATAATCAAAATAATAAGTGCAGTTATGAAAAATGATTGGAGCAAGGAAGGATAAAACCTGGATGTCATCACACGAAGGTGGCAGTGTTGGACAGTTGAGAGCAAGCACAACATCATTGATCGTTGCATCGGCAGCCTTGGGCGGGCGAGATGGAGGGTGCAGCATTTCAAACATTAAGCTGGCATAAGGCTGGGAGGATGGGGCAGCAAACAACTCTTCTAATCTACCAATGGGATCCACAACCCCCACTGGTTTTTCCTCGAGGAAGTACACCTCATCTGCCTGGGTTTCCATTTCCCAAACTTCTTCTTGATTGTTGTCCTCAAGGGGAAACATGTTGTCCCATCTCCTTCCCCAAGTATCAACCTCTTTTTTATGATGTTCAATGTCATGGGATAATGACATGGACAAAGCTGCCCTATTGCAGCTCCTTGAATGTGAAGGAGGATTGACAATGATCATGGCAGAAGGGCTCCAAGTTGCATCTTGTAGTCGGTCGAGTGCTTCATCTCTGTTAGCAGCTATCTCAACACCTCCGCCTTTGTCTTCTTCGTTTTGTTGTTCATGCGTCTCATCATGACGTTCACTCGTTTCCTCTTGCTCACTATCGCTATAAATGGAGAAGGAGCTCCTCTCCCAATCTGGAAACTCTAGTGCATCACTGTTCAAGGGCTCAAGGAGTATGTATTCATTGCTGTCATCTTCTGGGATGTGCTCTTCCTCAACATGAGCATACCTCCCTAGTGCAGCTCCTAATGGAAAGAAGTCATCAATTGACGAAACCTCATCAAGGGGACCAAAATTCACTACGCAATCTCCCTCCAAAGACTCGCCAAAAATTCCATCATTCATGGTATGCAAATGCTCTTCAAGAGGAAATTCTTGATGACTGGTGGACAACATTCATGTTTGAAGTAATTCATCACTTAGCGGTCTGAGACTATATTGTTGTCCTTCTTCTATTGTTGTCCCAACATCCTCTTGAGGTCCAGCTTCAGCCGAGTCATCACTTGATTCATACTTTTGGTCTTCCTTTTCGATATGGGTAGCAAGTAGAGGAGGTCGGGTACTTGGCTGCCTTGCTTGTTCTTTGACTTGCTTGATGACTTCTTGGCATAGTTCGCATGTGAGCTCTAAGTGTGATGAAGCATGAAGCCTGCACCAATTTGGCAATAGTAGTACCTCCAAATCCACTTGGTATTTTAGCTCCGACCAATCCTTTTCCAACTTGGAGACGAGTTGGTCATATCTTTCAGCTATTGGGTCCTCATCATCACTTGAAAAAGAAGCATGATGGTGGACAGCCATGGTGAGTGGTTGTTCCCACTCCTCCAAATCTGCATTTTCAATTTCTCGATCGCTGTCATTTGTGAATGAGAGGTCTTCTAATCTGATTTTGCTTATGCTTTGACCATCTCCTTTTGTTGTCCCAAGGCTTTCAGCCTCCTCCTCTTCCTGATTTTCAGCATCTATGTTGGTTATCCTAGCATATGCTACTGCAAATTCTGTTAATTCATCTTCAATTTCCATTCGTTCCTCTTCTTTAGTGGAGGACTGCTCTTCTTCGATGGAGGGGAAGCCTTTTGAACTGGTTTCAATCATATTTTCACTAAAGTACCTTGTTGTCCTAGTAAAATTTGCTTCTTCCTCCTAGTTTTCAACTTCAATGTTTGCTGCTCCAACATCAACTTGTATCAAATTTCTTGGTTCATCCTTACTTTGTTGTCCTCCTGATGTTGACAACTCTTTTGCCTCATGGGATAACTTCTC
This sequence comes from Sequoia sempervirens, assembly GCA_007258455.2. Classification (NCBI taxonomy): domain Eukaryota; kingdom Viridiplantae; phylum Streptophyta; class Pinopsida; order Cupressales; family Cupressaceae; genus Sequoia; species Sequoia sempervirens. The sequence goes on along the minus strand of VDFB02269851.1, from coordinate 81,876 downwards.
TTCATTGGAAGTTGGTTGCTCCAACTTGTTCGAACAACCCCTAGCTTGAGCGATGATTTTTGTGCATGAAGAGCAAGTGAATTCAGAGTGGGGTGCATTGTGAAATCTGCACCAACTAGACATCAATATTTTCTCCAATCTTGGTTTGTCTTTGCTGCTAGAATTTTCTTGGATCAGCTCCTTGAATGCCTTGGCTACCATGGTTGTCAATTCTTCCTCCGGGTCTGCGGGGGCCAAGGGCTGGTATATTTCCCAAAAGGGAATTTCTCCCTGCAAGACCCTTTCGATTCTACTCAATAATGTGAGACATCCCAGCTCGTTGTGCCCATGAGTGCAATGGATCTGACATCTATCCACCAACGCGAATTGTTGCAATGGTTTCTTCAGTCTCTTGTTCAAATCTACATGCAGTTGAGTGATGTCAATTTGTGTGTGCTACTCCATTTTGACTCAGCTTGTACTTTCCTTCAAAATTTTATGATTTTTAGCATTAAAAGAGATCTCCCTATCTCAGGTTTCTTCTTTGAAAGTGCTCTTTTCGATTTCCAACTTTCAGCTTTGTAGCCTCAACATGTCAGCCCTCCTTCTAGCACCAGTTTTGTTGATGTGTTTTTTATGCACTTCTCAACACAGTTAATGTGTAGATGCACTACCTCTCTTGAAAGACAATCTTCCACAATTAGATTGCAAAACACTATCCCAAGGTCTCTAATGTCAGGTCTTGACAGTGCTTGGAATATCTCAATTGTTTGATGTGATTTGCTGGAATCACAAGGCAGTCTTAAGGATGAGTTACAAAGCATGGGAAGTTGGGTTTGCAAATGCAGTTTCAAAGTGCTGAAAGTGAATGAATAGTGGCTGTCCACTCAAAACAGCAAGCTGAATCTCATCAATTTCATCTGATTTAGCTTCATGGTGATGCTTTGGGTCCTACTCTAACCAAGGATTAAAAGAAACAGCAAAAGGAGAAGGGTTAAGAAAACTATTCTAATCATAAGCTACGAATGAACAATAACAATGGTAGCTGCTAAAGTAGACAGGCTTCCTAAACTGGGTTTTTGCTTGACCAAGAGAAACCTACAGCTACAAAAAACCAGTGCAATCTCCTAAGGTCTACTGATTTTCAAATTGCACATGCACATCATGAACATGCAATCGAATTAAGTTACAGCAATGGAATAATGAAGCCCAGGCTAACTTTGCACAGCAGCTTGTCATCAACAAGTGCTAAAAGTATGGGCTGGAAGCTCATCAAATACTATAACAGCAACACCATTATGACAGCCATTCAATAAACTAATACTAAAACTAACATGGAAGTAGAACCATTCATGCAAGATGAGCAAAATCAAAGAGAACATCCATAAAATCATGCAATGTTGTTTTCTATTGCTGCAAAATGCATTTACATCAATTCTCCAACCCTTACAAATGAGAGGCAAGCCCGTATTTATAGTTTTCCAAAGCCCGAATGAATGGCTAGGATCAATTTCCAACGAATGGCCCAGGTTTGTTTACAATAGGGTTTCACCTACCCCACAATATTCAACGATTAAAAAATACATTCCTTGTCTTTTCTCTATTTTGTCATCTAGTGCAAGTCACTGTAGCAATTTTGTCATTTAGCTGATTACCCTTTTCACTGTAGCAAAAAATTCCTGAAAGCTCGGCGCAAGAGCACCCAAGGCCTTCAAGGAGCTCTTCAAGGATCAGGAGTGTGTAGGGGTCAGGAGGACCTGTCAAGAAAATCCTAATGGCCTTAATGAGGGGCATGTTTTTGAGTTGGGATAGACTAAATATGTTTTCCTAATGGTGTAGAGTCAATGAGCAAGTTCTGGAAGTGATTGGAAGGTTGGTTTTCAAGAAGCCCTAGTTTTGAGGCAAGTTAAGGAGGGTTTTGTGTTTTAGCGTGTTAGGGGTGTCATAGAAGACTAAGAACTTGAAAATCCTTGGTTTTGGGATGTTTTAAGAGACTATTGAAAGTTTCACGGTCAGGGGTTGAGTTTAGAGAGGGGTTGCTTTGGAAAAGAGGGCTAATTAGGCCTAGTTTTTTGAGGAGACGACAGGTTTTGGAAGGGATTATCTAAAGCAAGTGATATCAAGGGTTGGATATGTTGTTTTTCATCACAAACCACATTTGAAACAGTCATTAGATTTAAGGTTCCTTTGGAAAGTTTGAGAGCAAAGTCAAAAATCCTTCGCTAGAGGCCTAGTTGGGCTAGAAGCCTAGTTAAGGTGAAAAATTGGTTTTGTGTCTAAGTCAAAGGGTTGGGCTTTGAAATCATTCAAGACAAGTTTGTTTGAGTCTCTTAAGAGTATTCCTAGGGTTTGGGTCCACAAGGAAAGCAAATAAGTCATTTGGTGCATTATTGAGGTTTGTCTCCACCAGGGTGCCTGAAGAGGGGTTGAGATTACATCATTAAGTTCCTTGAAATCTTGTGATTTTTTCAAAGTCCTAGACCCTCTGCATCAGAGTGGTATCAGAGCAGTGAGTAGGTCCTTTAGGGATTGAAGAAACAACAATGGCACCAAAAAATCAATCGGCAAGAGAGTTAGAAGAGTTGAAGGAAATCTTGGAAAGGGAGAGAAGAGAAAGAAGGGAACAAGAAGCAGCAAGAGAGCAGGCCAGAGCAAGAGAAGAAAGGCAGTGGAGAAGGGAAAGAGAGACCATGCAAGCAAGCATAAATAACCTTGAGAGTAGGATGAGAGAAGAACAAGAAGACCAAGAAGACAATGATGATGAAGAAGAGCATGTGAGGGTAAATCAAGAACAACAAGTAGATGAGACAGAGGACCCTAAGGAAAGGAGGCTACTGAGATTGTTGAAGGTAGTACAAGGTCATGGAGGAAAAGGTCACATAGACTTTCCTATCTATCAAGGGAAGATGGACAGTGAAGAGGTGTTAGGATGGCTTGATGCCTTAGAGAACTACTTTGAGTTTGAGGAGATGGATGAAGAGAGGAAGGTTAAGTTTGCAAAAACCAAGTTGAGAGGCATAACATTGACATGGTGGACTAGTTTTCAGAATGATAGGATGGCTAGGATGAAGAGTTTGGTCAAGGAACAATTCCTACCATCTGATTACACAATTCATGTGAAGAGGATGAGGTAGAATTTAAGGCAACAGGACATGGATGTGATGTACTATACTAAGCAATTTCACAAGCTTGGTATCAGAGGAGGTTATGAGGAAGAGGATGAGAAAATAGCTAGGTATATCAATGGATTGAGGTACAATCTATAAGATGAGATTGGTTTGCAATTTCCAAGGACATTAGGAGAATGTTTTCAATTGGCCATTAGAGCTGAGGAAAAGGTGAAAAGGAAGCAAGAAAGATCAAGCAATGGTGGAAAAGGAGGTAGTTCAAACAAGGGTAGAGGTAATAGAGAACAAGGACAAGGCAGCAATGACAAGAGCAGCAATGACAAAGGTAAAGAGGTGTTTTCTGATCAAAGAGGAGGATACACTCCTAGAGGAGGAGGAAGATTTGGACAAGGTAGAGGACCATTCACGGGTAGGTGTTTCAATTGCAATGAACCAAGGCATCCTTCCTTCAAGTTTCCTAAATGGGAACAAGTTGATAAGGGCAGAGATAGGAGAGCTAACTTGGTACAAGAAGAAGAGGACAAAAAGGAAGAATCAAAAACATTCATGGCAGACCCTGTGACTGATGTTGAGTTTCTTATGGTCAAGCAAGGAGAAAGACTTCATCAAGAGCCAAAGGTAACTATCTTTAAAACTAATTGTCTCAGTCATGGTAAGATTTGCAGATTGCTCATAGATTCAGGGTCACATAGCAATTTAGTTTCACTTGATATGATAACCAAGCTAGGGATTGAAACATTTGATCATCCTACTCCCTACAAAACCACTTGGGTAACTCAAGGACAACATGTAGAGATTTGTAAGAGAGCTTATGTAGATTTCTCAATTGGATTATATCATGATAGGGTGCTTTGTGATGTCATTCCAATGACTTGTGGTCATATCATCTTGGGGAGACCATGGCAGTATGCTAGAAGGACATTGCATGATGGATTCCATAATACATATTTGGTGCATAAAGGAGATGTTAGATATCAGTTGGTTCCTTTGCCTTTGGAGTAGTCTAATGAGAACTTTGTGATTTGTTTTGAGAAGAATTTGTAGGTAAATGAGCAGGGTAAGACAGGGGAAGACATTGGTAGGTTGAAAAAAGACAAGTTGCAGCAGGGTTATGAGGTGGACAGTCCTTCAAATCAGACTTTGTGGGATTTGGACAGTATCAATGTTGGAGGCATTGAATGCCCTATAGTTGAGGGTGATAATGGTGGAGTTCTTTCACCAAGGAGACAGTGGAATGAGGGCAGGAATAGGGCACAAGAACATACTGTTATCAAACAGCAAAGAGGACAAACCAAACCCTGTTTTGGTTCTCACATGATGAATGTCAAGAGTGCAGATTGGTAGAAGAGGAAGACAACGACTTTGGGAGATTACATACCCTCTCATTGGAAGATGAAAACATATGAGGGCAATGGGTCTTTTGGTAGCAACACATGGGAAACTTCTTGGGGCAAGAATTCCTTCTTTCTTGGGGAGAATGGTGCAGGAGCACCCAAGGCCTTCAAGGAGCTCTTCAAGGATTAGGAGTGTGCAGGGGTCAAGAGGACCTGTCAAGCAATTCAAAACATCAACTATGACCTTTTAAATCCTATAATGGCATTTGGAAAGGATAAATGTGTTAAGAGAGTCAACTATCCTAAGGGTCCTGATAAGGACCCTAGGACCAAAATGCTATGTAATTGGAATTATCATGTTATGGGGCTTTAAATAGGAATATAATGCTTTAGTTAGGTCAAATAAGTTTGGATATTGATGATCCAATAGGTTTTAGTTTGGGGAGTTCAATAAATTTCAAGATTGGAAATTCAAATTTTTGAATTCCAATTTGGGCGGGTAACTAGTCTTTATGAGTTTTAATCACTTTTATGCAACTTAATCAATCCCAAACAGTTTGAGAAGTTGGGGAAAGGATATACAAAGCCAAAAAAATCATTTGTACGGAGGTTGGGCATTTGGAGAGGTGACTGTACGGACTGTTTTATGGAAATAGTGAAAAATACAGTTTTCTTGCATTTTTATGGTGTTCTTTTGTTGAATACTTGATCTCTATTGAATCTATGTCCAGTAGGAAGCTTTAGGGATTTGAGTTTACATGTTTCAACACCATTGAAGGCTCTAAAAGCAGTAATAATTAATTTCTTTGCATAATATATTGACTGTCCTCAGGAAAACTCTATTTTTTCATTGATTTTGAGAGTCATCATGAAGTAATGATCCATTTCATGAGAGTTTGTGACTAAAACTTGTGAAATGGATCATATTTAACTTGTATCATACCAATCTAACAAGATAAAGTGCAGGAAAGAAGAATCAAATGGTGTACACCAAGTTTTGATAGTGAAAAGTGCTTGAAGATTGGGGATAGGGTATAGCAGTAGAAGATCTGCCTTAATAAGGGGCATGTTTTTGAGTTGGGATAGACTAAATATGTTTTCCTAATGGTGTAGAGTCAATGAGAAAGTTTTGGAAGTGATTGAAAGGTTAGTTTTCAAGAAGCCCTAGTTTTGAGGCAAGTTAGGGAGGGTTTTGTGTTTGAGCATGTTAGGTGTGTTATAGAAGACTAAGAACTTGAAAATCCTTGGTTTGGGGATGTTTTAAGAGATTTTTGAAAGTTTCATGGTCAGAGGTTGAGTTTAGAGAGGGGTTGCTTTGGAAAAGAGGGCTAATTAGGCCTAGTTTTTTAGGAGACAACAGGTTTTGGAAGGGATTTTCTAAAGCAAGTGATATCAAGGGTTGGATATGTTGTTTGTCATCACAAACCACATTTGAAACAATCATTAGATTGGAGGTTCCTTTGGAAAGTTTGAGAGCAAAGTCAAAAATCCTTCGCTAGAGGCCTAGTTGGGCTAGAAGCCTAGTTAAGGTGAAAATTTGGTTTTGTGTCTAAGTCAAAGGGTTGGGCTTTGAAATCATTCAAGAAAAGTTTGTTTGAGTCTCTTAAGAGTATTCCTAGAGTTTGGGTCCACAAGGAAAGCAAATAAATCATTTGGTGCATTATTGAGGTTTGTCTCCACCAAGGTGCCTGAAGAGGGGTTGAGATTGCATCATTAAGTTCCTTGAAATCTTGTGATTGTTTCAAAGTCCTACACCCTCTGCATCAAAGCTGCCTTCTTACTTGATGTGTTTGCAGTGTTCTTCCTTGGATCAAATGAGCCCGTCGATGATTGGCATCAATGGATTGGTTGCCCCTGATTCGAGCGGACAATTACCTTATGCCTTCTTCAAGGCCACCCCCTTGCATTTTTGTCCTTGGCCTCCTTGGCAAAGGCATTCTTCTAACGCCGACCCTATTGATGGGTGCTACAAGGAAAGACAATCATGAAATGAATGGTGACAAGAGCTATGTGCATTCCTTGCTCAGCTTTCTCAATGGGTCGCCCTGATGGACCCGCAGTGGGCTCCTTGAATCCTGCATACATGAAACGCTATAAGTGCTTTTATACAAAAATCAAGGAAACGTTAGTCAAATCTTGCAAAAACTTTGTTAGATTCATCCATGCATCATCAAAATATCATAATATTCATATTTGGAGCTCATTTGGACCATAGACATTAATCTGGGCTGTTGGGGCTCCACGGATGTTCCAAAACAGCCAAAGGGGGACGAAGTTGTAGAACCACCGAAACTTAACTAAACATTGATGAAACCTTGGCAATTCACTTAGGCACCACAAACACATCCCAGATTCACCAAAAAGTTGGCCCCAAACTCAAAAATGTGAAAATTGGATCGACAAGGGTCCACGAGTGTTTCCAAAACAGCCAAAGAGGGACGAAGCTCTGGAACCACCAAAACTTAACCGAACGTTGACGAAACCTTGGCAGTTCACTTGAGCACCACAAACACATCCCAAATTCACCAAAAAGTTGGCCCCAAAGTCAAGAACGTGAAAACCGGATTGACGGGGGTCCACGGATGTTCAAAATGGCTACGGAGGGATGAAGTCCTAGAAACGGCCATGGAGGGGCCAGGCTCCGGAGGCCGGGCCTCCGGGGCTCCACGGATATTCCAAAACAGCAAAAAGGGGGGCGAGGCTTCGGAGCCACCAAAACTTAACCAAATGTTGATGAAACTTTAGCAATTCATTTACTCACTTCAAACACATCCCCAATCCAAAAAAGGTTGCCCCCAAAGTCAAAAATGTGGAAACGAGAGCGACGGGGGTCCACGGATGTTTCCAAACAACCAAGGAGGAAGGGAATTCTGGAGGTAAAGTTCTGAAACCATCGAAACCTAACGGAATGTTGACGAAACCTTGGCAGTTCATTTACGCACTCCAAACACATCCCTGATCCAAAAAATGTTGCCCCCAAAGTCAAAATTTAGGAAACGGGAGCGACGAGGGTCCACGAATGTTTCCAAACAGTTAAGAAGGAAGGGAATTCTGGAGGGAAAGTTCTGAAACCATCGAAACTTAACAGAATGTTGACGAAACCTTGGTAGTTCATTTACGCACTGCAAACACATCCCCGATCCAAAAAAGGTTGCCCCCAAAGTCAAAATTGAGGAAATGGGAGCGACGGGGGTCCACGGATGTTTCCAAACAGCAAAGGAGGAAGGGAATTCCGGAGGGAAAGTTATGAAACCATCCAAACTTAATGGAACATTGACGAAACCTTGGCAATTCATTAACGCACTCCAAACACATCCCCGATCCAAAAAAGGTTGCCCCCAAAGTCAAAATTGAGGAAATGGGAGCGACGGGGGTCCACAGATGTTTCCAAATAGCCAAGGAGGAAGGGAATTCTGGAGGGAAAGTTCTGAAACCATCGAAACCTAACAGAATGTTGACGAAACCTTGGCAGTTCATTTACGCACTTCAAACACATCCTCAATCCAAAAAAGGTTGCCCCCAAAGTCAAAATTGAGGAAACGAGAGTGACGGAGGTCCACGGATGTTTCCAAACAACCAAGGAGGAAGGGAATTCTGGAGGGAAAGTTCTGAAACCATCGAAACTTAATGGAACGTTGACGAAACTTTGGCAGTTCATTTACACACTTTTCCCCTTTCCATATTGGGTGGGTCAAAGTAATGTGGGTAAATTAGGAATTTGGAAAGATAGAGGTTTTGACTTTCACAACATTGGTGCATTTCCTTTTCCTATGCTATGCACAGTAGTAGGAACAAAGGATGCCACCAAGGTCTAGAAAGAGGAAGTTGAAGGTGTAGAAGAAGAAATAGAAGGGGAAAGCTCAAGAACAAGAGCAAGCTTGTCCTTCCCTTTTGAAGGGGAAAAAGATGAAGCATGCTACTATGCACAAAGACAAGCCTTCAGAGAAATGACATAAGGAGATGGGGGAAATCAACCTTTGGTGTTGAGCCCCTAGTCTTGTATTTGCAATAAGGTCTATACAAAATATATCCTCTAAGAGGGAGAGGTTTGACTGGGGAAGGCCAAAAGTGGTTAAGGGAGAAGCCCCCACATGCTACTAGTGGCGTGTATCTAATATCCTAGACAACCTACATGGTACCCTCATGGGGAAACTTTAAATAGTTGTGGAACATGGAGCAACTGCATTCATGGAGGGTAGCCATGGAATGCCTATCCTCACTCTAAATAAGTAAAACTCTGGAATCACAATGAATGGGACTTCAATAGTCCTAGGTCCTACTAATACCGACAAAGAAATTGTGCCCATCGTGTGTGCAAAAGATAGCTTGTGAATCATCATATTTCTCCTTATGTAAATTATTGATAGATATGGTCTCCTCCATAACAATGTTCACATGGCTCAAGGGATCAACCATAATGCCTGTTACGAAATTACCATTGATACGAGTGAGAACGTAGAGTGGAGAAAAATCCTTGCTCAAGGGCATATCATGTGAAGTGAATGAAATGTCGGGGCCAATATTCACATGCTTTGTAGGAGGAATATGAGTGAATGAGACTACATTCACATATCAGATGGGGTAATATCAAAAGATGATGAAGGAATAACCAAATTGGTTGAGTGCAAAGAGAAAGGATCTATGTATATCTACACTTGGTTGTTTGGATTTTCTATAGATTTTTTAGAGTTATGTCTTCTACCATTGAGGCGGATAGTCCCGTCATCTATGCAGTCCTGAATCACATGATGTAGGAAAACACATATTTTGGCATCATGTTTAACAACTCAGTGGTATTGAAATAACTTTCGCGAATCGTAACATTAAGGATATGACTTGAACAATGGTCAAATCTCTAGAAAACTTATTATTTTCTTTCAATAATTTTTATGGTACGTTATTACATGAATATGATAATTTAGTAAAAGTTTTATTACATCATGTAGTATTTTTGTTTGTTGGGACAAATACCATATTTTCTATGACTTTGTTCTTTCTAGAGACTGACACGACTAACTAGCTATCCTAGAGGGAGCACAAGGATGAATCCCCATACTAGACAACCACTTGATGGTACTCTTGCAAGGCAACACATTTGCATAAAAGAGGGATGTTTCATTAAAATAAACTTTTCTTGTAGCAAAGGAACCAAGTTCCTAATAAGCGCTTTTTTAACATCAAAATTAGATAGAGGATACAAAATTTGAGAAACTATAGCCTAATACCAAGCTATGAAATCAGTTAATTTCTCATGGGTTCCCTGCTTGCATTGGACGAGATCATTGAAAGTGATATTCAACTCAATAATGTTGGCCTGAAATTGCTAGAGAAAATGATTAACTAGCTAATTGATGGAGAAAATAGAATTATCAAGCAAGGCACAATGTCATTCCAAAGTGACTTCCTTGAGAGAATGCAAGAATAGCTTGAGCAAAAGTGCATCATTATGGAAGAAATTAGTACACAGGGCATTGAAGGATGATACATGCATCCATGGATCCCCACAACCATTGTACTTTTCAAAATTTGGAATCTCCACTCCCTGAGGGATAGGAGTGTTCATAATGGAAATAGAAAGAGGGATACAGTGGCTAAAAGGTTGAAACATAGGCTGGGAGGAGGAACTAGCCAGATTCGCTAGTTGATTCTGCATGCATCCCCTATTTTGTAAAAGAGCATTGAGGACCAAATCAATAGATGAGGTATAACTAGTTGAACTACCAGCATGACCACCAACACCTACATTGGCAGAGCCCTTAGCACTGGTGCCATTAGAGGCTCCGACACCGGCACCAACACCAACACCAACACCAGCACTGATAGAGGTACTAGTATCAATACCAGAAGTAGGGATGCCTTGAGCTTCAGGTGTGGAATAACTAAATACCAAAGGTACCTTATTCACTTTTACAGTTGCACTATGCTTAGGTATGGTGTTGGTGTTAGTAAAGGGACCTACATTAGTCATGCACATCGACGCCTTGGGCATCAAAATTTCCAGTTATTTTCTAGCGATCACCGATCCCACATATTAAGTAGCACCCAAGGTAGAGGTGCAGGAGGGAACACGAGTCTCTACAATATCACCAATACCACGAAGAATCTCTAGACCTCTTCAATCTTTAGTTAACAAATCTTTCAAACTTTCAACTACGGGAGTTGCCTGGGCAAAAGTATTATCTCTTTCCAAAAATCCTGCAAGCTCCATGAGTCTCAACTCTAAGGAGTAAACCTACTCTGTAGGGACCCTAAGAGAAACTTCATCTTCCAAAGAGGAGGCAGAGAATGAAGGTGAGGTAGAAAGGGTAGAAACATGAGTTCTAGCTTCAATGACAAGAGGAGTATATTGGGTAGAAAGTCCCATAGTGAACTCCTCGAAGGATGGACTAGTACAGGGAGGAATAAACCTCCTATACCTCATGTCTAAATTTTTATAACTCCTAATAATGTGGTTGGAGGTAGTTGACTGGGTCATGAAACTCTTAAAGAGTGTCACAATGCACTATCAACCACACGTCCTAACATTTGAGAACAATTTCTTGAAGTAGGGACAAAGAGAGAAGGGTAATTCACATTGGGTTCACCAAAATGTGAAGGAGGGTATTCACTACTCCCAAGTTCCAAGATAAATAGGGTTTAAAGGGAGCGAATTTCCCTCGATCACCTCAATGATAAAGTTCAAAAGACAAGATGGAAAATGAAGGGAAAGTTGATGTATGTTTTTGGGTTTTTGGAATGGAGGACTTCAAAAATTGGATGAACAAACAATAGAGGTCTCGAAAAATAGACCAACTAGCTCTTGGTCAGGGGACGATAGCGCAAGGGACATGTTGGCATCTCATATAGGCAAAAAGTAAAGTTTGTGACCAAAAATGCTCAGGGCTTGCTAACAACCCAAAAGCTGGAATCTGACAATTTAACAAAGACTAACAAAATGTAGGAAATGCTAAGAAAGCAAACAAATACAACAAGAAGAATACTTTTAAATGAAAGATAAACTAACTAGAAGTGAAATGACAAGTAGAAAGAAAGAGATATCCAACTCATAGTAGGTCCAACCTCCTGAAAGCTCCACACAAATGAAAACCTACGCACATGGAGATGAGAAAATTTTGGGGCTACTTTTTGGGGCTTTCCTCAATCAAATCCCTGCTTTGGTGTTTCCACCTCCATAGATAGCCAGATAGGCCACAATGGAGAAATAAAGATAAAGAAGTAATAGACAAGATGTATAGAAAGAAAAGACAATCAATATGCTAACTATAAAGATGATAATACAATTAAATAACAAAGTGTTACCCTCCCTACTACACGCTTGAAGAAGTTGAGAGGAAGGACGATAGATTCAAGAGTGCAAGACGAACGTGCATGAGTGATGTAGAGCTCGAAACCTGCAAGAAATAGTGTAGAGAGAATGAAAGTAAGAATGAAGTGGAATAATTGAGAGTGAAGTTGCAATAATGAATAATAGAATTAGAAGTGAGTTGAATGGTAAGAGAATATGAGTTCTAAATGGATGTGTGGAGGCAAAACAGTTGTTTTCAGGAAAATCTATAGTCATAGGGGGCATTACACTTCACAGTTGATAGGAAATGTAATGCCCCAATGTCCACTAACCCGAGAATATGTTAGGGGTGTTTGCACAACACGCAAATGTCTATGTGATGCAATAACATTCTAGTCAAAATTACCTCCATTGATAGAAAATGACAAGGTACAAATGGGACAAAAGGCTTAGAGTGGTGGGATTTAGCATTATTGATTTGATTAGGCTAAAGTAAGGGTATGCTATGGGAAATTGTACTAGGGTGCAATTTTATGCCATAACACGGAGATCATAAGTTGACATTAGAAGTTTTTCAACTAATAAATCTCATTCATGGCTATCATGAGGCATATCTAATAAGGAACCAATAGTATCCATTGTATCCAATTCTTTATTTTAAAGATGAGAGACCTGTTCAAATTGGATGTAGCCAAAATATTTCCTGAAATCATTGACCATGTTCTTATAAGAAATTAATTTATCATCCTTAGTCTAAATTCATTATTGACTTCCTTGATGATAAGTTGTGAATCACCATAGACATGTAGTTGATTGGTATTCCATTGAACTGTTATTTTTAAACCAATAATAAGGGCTTCATACTTGATAATATTATTCTTGCATGGGAAGATTAATTGGAATGAATTAGGTATGAAATCCCCTTGAGGGGTGACAAAGATAATACCTGCACCTATTCCATGTTGGGAAAATGAACCATCAAAATATAGCTTCCATGGAGCCTACTAAGTGGTCGTTAAGATAGACTTAGCAAGAAAATTTGTGATCGATGGATAATCTTCCAATAAAGGAGCATATTCTAGCTCATCTATGATTACTCAACCCTTGGTTTCATTTCTATCGACATACTCAATATTGAACTCACGAAGAGACATAACCCATTTGGCCATACGACCTGTCAAATATGTTTATGATAGTAAGTAATTGAGGGGATCAACTTTGAAGATGAGTTTGACAAAGTGACTACACATGTAATGCCTAAGTTCATGAGAGCTAAACACAACTTCCAAACATTCCTTTTCCATATATGCATTATCTCATATCGAAAAAGTGTACAACTGATGTAATATACTATTCTTTCTTTCCCATTCTCATCATATTGTGCAAGAAGTGCCCCTAATGAGACTGAAGGCAACATATATATATATATATAGCAACAATGATTTACCAGTTGTGGGAGGCATGCGAATAGGTGGGTTATCCTTGAATATTCCTTGATTTTATCAAAACCCTACTAACTGTCTTTGCAAACTAGACGACTAAAGGGTTGACATTTATCCGCAAGTTGAGCTATGAACCTGTAGATAGATTGTAATTTACCCTACAAGATTCTCAACTATTTAAGTGTCTTTGGAGAAGGAATATCCATAATTTCTTTGACTTTGTCAAGTTCAAAATCTATACCTCTCCTAGACACAATGAAACCTAATAGTTTACTCGACGTCACACCAAAAACATATTTCTTTGGGTTAAGCCAAAACTAGTATTGCTCCAGTCAAGTGAAGATGGGATCAAGTATGGCCTAGTGTTCTTCTCTAGTCTTTGATTTAGCTAAAAAATCATCCACATAGTCTTCCCTAATGATGTGGGTGAAGTCATGGAAGATGAATATCATGGAATGTTCATAAGTGGTACCAACATTCTTTAAACCAAATGGTATAAATTGGTAACATAAAGTTTCCCATGGAGTTGTAAAGTATGTTTTATTTTGATCCTCAACTACAATACAAATTTGATTATATTCTAAGAAACCATCCATAAGGGACACCATAGCATGACCCACCATTAAATCCACAAGAATTTCGATTTTAGGAAGTGGGAAGTTGTCCTTCAGACAAGCCTTGTTGAGATCTCTAAAATCAATGCAAATGTGGATTCTCCTAATTGGCTTGGAAACAAGAACAATGTTAGGGATCCACTCAAAATAATCAATAGGCCAAATAAATCTAGCTTCCAATAACTTTTCTAGCTCAACTTTGACTAATAAAGCGACTTGGGGATGCATTTTGTAGAGCTTTTGCTTAACTGATTTGACATTTGGATGAACAACCAACTAGTGAACCACTAATGCAAGATCAGGTCCTAACATATCTAAATATGACCATGAAAAATTGATAGAATCTATTTTCAAAATATTGGAAAAGGTTTGATATTCATCTATTGACAATGAGGTTGCCACATACGAACCATGATTCAGTTGGAGTGCCCACATTGATCTATTTAGTCTCTTCTATTAGAATAAGAGGCTTCTCTGACTACTATGTATCATGAGGGGAAGATGAACATCCTCATCCTATTATAGCTCAAGGAGGTTTTCATTAGAGGATACACCCTTTATTTTTATGTTTGATAGATCTAGAAGTGCCTCAGGGAGATTTTCACCAAAAGATCTTGGACTATTTTCTTGATTTTTACTTTTGCAGATAAGGAGTTCATCTTCCCCAAATTAGGCATGATGATCAAGTGTGTAGAAAAAACTTGATCTATGACCCCTAAGAGGCATACCCTCACAAAAATACATGAATTTGATAAATGCTTCATCATTTTGAAATACATCAAGGTGTGTGGATCCATGTTGGTCCCAATCAATGAGTTTGGAGTGAAGAAGTGGAAGGGAAATGAAAAGGATAGTTGTGGAAAAGAGGGAAGAGACATCCAAATGATCATAGGAGATTTTAATGACTTCTTTTGTAATATATTCCACAAGGACGAAATCCTAATTAATATTATTTGAAGAACTTGGTGATATAGAAGACTTCTTTTTCTTAGAATCATACTCAAGTCCTTGATGTTTGGCATTAGTTGGTAATTTGATGGGTTGGAGTATACCTTGTTCATTGGCCCCTAGTCCCTTCCTTTGATAATTTAATTCATGATCCATTTGATGAGGGATAGGATAAGCATTCTAGAAATATTCCAAGAGAATATTTGAGCTCTTGGGTTCTTCTCGATATACCCACTAAATTATAGCCTACTCAATTTTCTCTTGTTCCAAATTACCTGGAGACTGGAAAGTTGTAGACCTAAAACTTTTAGTGGTTGATGATAGTGGCTTCTTTGATTGATATTTCCTTCCAAAGGCATGTGGAAAAATGGTCATGGAGTCCACATTAAGAGAGGTGTTCAATTCATATTCTCCACAACCTAAATTATCATTGATCTTGACCTTGGAATAGGTGGATTCAAGAATGGTAGTTGGATTGGATGGTGTGGAAAGTGTGTTGGGATCAACATAAGATGAATACGAACTTGCATTGAAAGGCACAATTTAAATCCTTAGGCAATGTCAAGAATGAGGAAAAGGCACAATTTTAATCCCCGAGTTGACATGAACGGTAACATTGATGCTATTGTGTGGGAACTTAAGGAATTGATGGTATGTGGATGGGATGGCTTGCATGACATGAATCTATGGGCTGCCAAGGAGAAGATTCTAAGGGAGGTAAAGATCAATGACATGACATGTGTATTATAGTACTAGATCAACCTAAATAGGAAGACACATAGTTCTTGTTGAATCTCGCTTTGCATTGCCGTAGGCCTTTATTGTGATTACTTGATGGTCTAAGTCAGCTTGAGTGTATCCCACCTATTTTACGGTCTTCAATGTACACAATTTAAGGGAAAACAATTATATAACATGACTCTCTTTACTTTGTGTTTGGTAATAAGGAATTCAATGTGTAATGGACAATTATGGGATGGATCAATGGGAGGCATGTCATTCTGACTAAAACCCGACTAATATGTGGATGAAAGATGTCCTACCAAGGCTTGAAATTATGTGGGATCAATGTCAATAGGGACATGAGATTCTTGTAATGCCTTTGTGAGGATATTTTGATGGATGATGAAATCCTTTAGGAGGTATAAAATATAGATTTGTGTAGGGGTTTTGATAAGTGATCCAAGATATTATAAAGTGGGCTTAATGGAGGTTGATGGGGTGCATTAGATGGACCTAGAATAGTGATTCAACCTCATTAAGTGAAAATTGCACTTTGAGGCTCTTTGTATTTTAATCTAATCATGGAAACACATGGATAAAATTGCATAATGCAACTGACCACATTGTCATAATTAAAAGGAACTTTGGTATAGTCAACATTATTGGTCTTGTTTTTTGGTTACTAATTGGGGGATCGCTTGAACTGAAGTTCTAGGTCCTTGGGAGTTTTTTGGAAAAGCGTTTTGGTATATCTATAGTTGAGCATTTGATGAGGTGGATTGTGTCTCTTCTAAGGTAATGTCACCTCTATCAATGAGGTCCTGGACATAATTCTTGAGCTCCATGCATTTATTGGTAGAGTGTCCCTTAATCCTATGATAATCGTAATACTCATTTTCTTTAAACCAATTAATCTTTGGTTTACTATCATCGAAGGGTTGGATAATTGGATAAGTGAACTCATTAGCTTGGAATAGCTTATGAAACAACACATCAAGGGGCTTTCCTAAATGAGTGAAAGAGAATTTTGCATTACCTTGACTAGGAGGTCAGGGTGTTCCTTAGGGAATGGATATTGCATTCGTGGTAGGTAAGGTAGGTGCAATTTTATTGGATTGAGATGTATTGGCCACCTAAATATGTTTGGTATTTGTCATGCCATCATTGACAACATTCTTGTTCTTGTTCCAAAAATGGGATTTATCATTAGAGGATTTATCCATGTTTTCCTTATAAATTTTGACTAAACCCTTAGCTACAAGTGTCTTTTCAATGGTTACACCTTTCTCAATGATCTCGTCGAATGTGGATGCACAATGAATATGTAAATGGAAATCCATCTCTGTGTGTAAGTTTTTAGTAAAGATATTTACCATTTTTTTTAGGTAATGGCGAAGAGAGATGACTAGCCTAAGCCCTCCACCTATGTAAATAGCTTGTGAAAATTTCTTTGCTATGTTGCTTGTTAGTACATAGATCAAGCATGGTGACCTCATGTTCAATATTATAGGAGAAATGTGCTACAAACTTCTTTGACAATTCCACAAAAGTAGTGACGAAACCACAAGGGAGATGTAAGAACCACTCCAACCCTTTCCCACCTAAACTTTGAGGGAACAAATGAAGGAGATAGTTATTGTTATATGCCACCTCTTGACAAGTCATAGAAAATTATTTAGCATGATCCTACAGATCGCCCTTACCTTTATACTTATGAAACTTTGGGATCTTGAAATGCTTGGGAAAAGGTGTAGTTGCAATGGTGCGATCAAAGGGATACATGCATAACTCCTTGAATTCAAAATATTTCATGGAATTCCTCACTTGCAAGTCCTCGAGTTCAGCTTTCATATCCCCCTATTCTTGATTAGGCACTGTTGATGAGAGAGGAATGACTAAGTTGGAATTTGGTTGGTTGGTGTAAGGATTGTGTGGAGATGGAGGATGAAGAGATTGATTGAGAGGTGGATTATTATACGATAGTTGTTTTTGTGATGATTGGGATGGGTAAATTTGTTGTTGGAATTAATTGTGATATGATGTTTGATGTGATGGATTAGAATATAACGGTTGTTGGAGGGGTTTTCTAGGAAATTGATGTGGTGATCAAGGTTGATAGTGAGAGAGATATTGAATTAGATTCCCCTAGGACTATGTGGGATTTTTTGATGGACACAATTGATAATTATGCAAGGTATTAGGTGGTTGATGAGATGTTTGAAGGGGGTATCATTGTGATGAATATTAGAGTGGGTTGGTATGGGCTGGTTGAAGATTAACATATTATTGTGGGAGTTTTTGAGATTGATACGAGGAATAGGGAGATGGTTGAGGTGGATACAATTGATGTGTAGGATCCTACAATATGTAAGGAGGTTGAGCATGGCATGAGGCAATAGGATGTTGATGATAGTATGGATAGGAGGATCCATAGGAGGCACAATGTAGGATATCGATGATATCACAAGGAGTGGAGGATTAGGATGAGAGTGAGGTGGAAAATTGGGATAAGATTATGGGATATACAAGGGTGGGAGAACATGGGAAGAATATGGAACAATAGTGTGGGAAGTATGATATATCAATTGAACAGGTACAAGAGGAACATGATAGGGTGTGGATGTAGGTGCATTGGTCATGGGAGCCATCATATTCCCTTGAGGTGGAGGATGAATTGATACTTGTGGTGTGGGATTTTAGGTGTTCTAGGTGTTGGGATTAAGGTGTCTCAACCCTAGAGTCCCAATATTATTTATTTAATTAGATTAGTCCCTTTTCTATATATTTTATTAATTCAATCCTAAGTGATATGTTTCTAAGCTAACAAATCAAATTGTGGGACCCTTTTGTAAGTTGGATTCCTACAAGTTTGGTGGAGAGCATGAAATTGTGTTACTTGTCACTTGGGCACTAATTGGGAAGAGTAGTTTGTAAAAACCTCTCAAAGGTGAACCGTAGTGACATGTGTCCTTGCTTTTGGAGTTATCATGGTGGATTTTGGAAAGATGCTAAACATGACTATGACAACCAATCGAGTTGACTAGAAGTCAAAGGGGAGTTCAAAATTGGTAGTTGGATTAATTTTATCTAGTTGGACCCCATGCATGTAAAGTTTACTTAATATTTGCATAAAATATTAGATTTGGATGCCTTGTATGTTGTTACATGTTGGTGCATGTTGGTGCATGTCATTGCATGTTTGACAAGTTGTGTTTTTGTTCAGTTAGGACCAATGCATGTTTTTCATTTTAATTTGCATGCATGTAGAGACTTTGGAGATCACACATGGAATTATTGGATGCCCATGATAGAGGTTTATAAATATGTGAAATGTTTATGTATTGAGAGAGCTAATTTTTTATATCTTTTAAGAAGTCGTTATGCTAAGTACTGAAATTACTCTAGATTTATATTACAATGTAAACATACCCACAAGAGCATAGAATTTGATATTGTATTGTAATCATCTTGTTACTGATAATACAATTGATCAGTACTTTGGTGTGTGGATATTTTCTCAAAATGATTTTCCCACATAAAATCTGTGTTGTGTTTTATGTGTTTAAATCTAAAAATAAATTAATGAATGTGTATCTAAACTATAGTGGTTAAAGATTCGAAACAAAAATTTTGCAACCCTCTCCTTCTTAGATTCGTGTTTGGAATCTATTTTTGCACCTATTTTTTCCTCTCAATTGGTATAAGAGATTGACCAGTTTTGTTTTTGTTGTTGGGTTGAAGGGTTTTTATACTAGTCTTAGTTTTAGTGGGAGACTTGCAAAAAAATATTTTGTAATCTTATTGCAAAATATAGATGGCAAGCACATCCAAAAGAATAGAGAGGGAGAAGTTTAATGGTGGAAATTTTGAGTTGTGGAACTGGAAACTCAAATAGAGGATATACTCATGGATAGAGATCTATGGGTTGCAATATTCAAAACAAAACTAGAAACAACCTCCCAAGATAATTGGGATCTAATGGATCAGAAAGCTAAGGGTTTGATTAGACTCTATTTGGATAATTTCATTCTCTTTAATGTCCATGAAGAGAAGATTGCAACAAGATTTTGGAAGAAACTTGGAGATATTTATCAAGGAAAATCCTTGGTAAACAAGTTGTTCCAGATAAAGAAATTGTATTCTTTGAAGATGGAGTAAGGAGGATTCATTACTGATTTCTTGAATGTATTTAATATGCTTGTTACTCAACTAGGTTTTGTTGGTGTGAAAATAGAGAATGAAGGCTGTTGTATGCTCTTGTTGTGTTGTTTGATGGAATCATGGCATCACTTGGTGTTGGATATCAAAATCACAACAACCACTTTCAAGATGGATGATATGGTTTCTTCAATTTTCTTTGAAGAGATGTAGAGGAAGTATTTTGAGATGGACAAGGAGGCCCTTGTTATTCATGGAAGATCAAAGGAGAAAGATAAGAAGAAAGAAAAAAACTCTAAGTCTAAGTATTTTGGTAGATATAAGTCTCCTAGTAAAACGTCCAAGGAGAAATGTTGGAACTACAAAAAATTTGGTCACTTCTGTAAAGATTGTAAGGAGGATAAAAAGAACAAGAAGCCTTTCTTCGATTCCAAATCTAATAAATCCTCTTAGGATGATGCAAATGTTTTTTTCATTGCCTTGGAAATGCATGGATTAGAAGATGTGTGGTTGATAGAATCGGGTGCTTCTTTCCACATGACCTCTCATAGAGGTTGGTTCTCAAAGTATGAGGACCGTGATGGTGGGAAGGTGTATTTGGGTGATGACTCTCATCTAAATATTGTTGGCCATGGAAGAGAAATTTTTTGATTCCCTAATGGTAGAGTGAAGGGAATTGATGGTGTCCTCCATATCCTTGGTTTGGAATAGAACCTACTTCCAGTAAGTTAGTTGAGTGATGTGGGTTTTCAGGTTGTTTTCTCAAGTGGTGGATGTAAGATGACTAGAGGTTCTAGAGTGCTTGCTAAAGGGTGTTTGAATTGACACCTTGAATAAGTTGGATGCATGTATGGTTCAGTGCAATAATACTTATATGGAGATTAAGAAGAGGTATCTATATTCTTCATCCTCACGATCAGATTGAGCATATTATAAAACTATGGTTTCTACATCTGATGGTCATGCTTTCTAGGTACCTAAGGGTGTCAATTCTTTGGAAATGAAACTTCTGGTTGAGAAGAAAATGTTGTGGCACCAAAGACTTGGAAAAATTACTGAGAAGGGTATTAGAGCACTAAAAAATAAGAGCCTTGTTGAAGGAATTGATGTTTGTAATCTCGAGTTTGATTTTTGTGAGCATTACATATATAAGGAAAACAATATTTTGTTTCTTTTTATTCTAGTTCTCATGTATTTTGGGGTATTTTATTATATTCATGCAAATGTGTTTGGTCATGTTAATGTTCCTCCATTATCTAGATCGATGGATTTTGTCTCATTCATATGATTATAGTAGAAGGACATTTGTGTATTTCCTCAGGAGTAAATATGAAGTTTTCAGTCAATTTAAGGAATTCAAATCCTTGGTTGAAAACCAAACTAATCAAAAATTTAAGTTTTGAGGACAAATAATGGTGGTGAGTTTTTTTCATTAGAATTCGACAGGTTTTGTAAGGACCATGGGATTGAGAAACATGAGATAAATTCATACACCCCACAACAAAATAGAGTTACAAAGAGGATGCATAAAAAATTGATGGAGAGGGCTAGGAGTATGCTGAGTGGTATTAGCCTTGAACAAAAATTTTGGGCTGAAGTTGTAGCCATTGAATGTTATCCAATTAACAGATCTCCTAATTTGGTGCTTGTTGAAAGACACCCATGGAGGCATGGTCTGGTAAGAATCCCTCGATGAGAAATCTTAGAGTCTTTTTTTGTGATACATATTCTCATGTGACTAGTGAGAAAATATTTAAAGTGGAGAACAAGGTGGTTAAGTATATCTTCATCTGCTATGGTATTGGTTTGAAAGGTTACAAGCTTTGGGATCCAGTTGTAGAGAAGGTTCTCTATAGTAAAAGTGTGATCTTTCGAGAGTTGAAACCTTCCACTATTGATTTGCAGCCAGAGATAGAAGATAAATAGAAAAAAGGAGCTAGTTCAAATCCCACCTACTCTAAAGAAAGATGAACTAGGCACTCTTGTTGGACTTGATGATGAGGATAGCTCAAGCAACTTTGAAAGTTTTGAAGAAGAGCAAGAACCTCAACCTCAACAATTGAGGAGGTCTACATGTGTCAGGTGACAATTGGAAAGATTTGGATGTTCTATGTTGGATTCCAATTGTATACTTGCTTTGATTTCTAAAATTTATGAGCTTAGGACTGTTAGAGAGGCTATGGGTATGCATGATGTAGATTCTTCGATGGAATCCATGAATTAAGAGATAAATGCACTAAAGAAGAATGTTGCATTGGATCTGCTACCTTTTCTCAAAGGATAGAAACATGTTGGGTGCAAATGGGTGTTCAAGAACAAAATTGATCTAGATGGAAGTGTTGAGAATCATAAAAAATAGTTGGTCATGAAGGGGTATTCTCAAGTGGAAGGAATTGATTATGGTGATATATTCTCTCCTATAGTGAAGATGACATCCATTAGGTTCCTACTATCACTTGCAACTACTTATAATCTAGAAGTGGAAAAGATGGATGTAAAGACAACATTCCTTCATGGTGATTTGGAGGAAGAAATTTATTTGTCACAACTAGAGCATTTCGTTGAGAAAGGTAAAGAGAGCCTAGTATGCAAGTTGAAGAAATATATGTATGGTTTGAAGCAATCTCGTATAACGTGGTACCAAAATTTTGAAACCTATGTGTTGTCTTTGGGATTTGTGAGATCTAAATCTGATCATTGTTTATATTACAAGACTAGCAATGGTTGCATTTTCATCATAATCTTGTATGTGGATGATGTTGCTTATTGGGAATGGTACGAGTATGATTTTAGATTTGAAGTCTCAATTATCAACATAGTTTGAGATGAAAGATCTAGGTGCAGTGAGGTATACTCTGGGGATGGAGATGAGATGAGATAGAGCTAATACAAAGATTTGGCTTAGCCAGAGTAAGTATGTGAACTTTGTGTTGGAGAGATTCAACATGAAAGCTTACAAACATTTAGTTGTTCCTATAATGTAGGGGAGAAATCTTTTTGTGAAGGATTGATTAAAATATCCTATAGAGATGGAGGACATGACCATAGTACCTTATGCGAGTGTTATTGGTAGTTTGATATTTGATATAGTTTTTACGAGGCAAAACATTTCCCAAGTAGTGAGAGTCCTTAGTCGGTTTATGTCTAATCCTAGATGGGTACATTGGGATGCGTGGAAGAGAGTGTTTAGATATTTGTGGGGTACTTCTAAGTATACCCTATTTTTTAATGGTTATCCTACTAGATCTTGGCATTCAATGAGCATTTATGGATGCGTGGATTTTGATTGGGTAGGTGACATTGACAATAGAAGATCCACTAGTGGATATGTTTTTGTGTTGTTTGGTGGTGCTATAAGTTGGATGAGTAAGCAACAGGTTGTAGTTGCTTTTTCCACTACAAAATCAAAGTACATGGAAGCTACGCATGCTTTCAAAGAAGCCATTTGGCTTAAGAGGTTGTGTTTTGATATTGGTTTTGATACATGAAAAATAAATATCTATTGTGATAGCCAAAGTGCTATTTGTTTAGCAAAGAATCCTACTTTCCATGCCAGGAAAAAGCACATCGATGTGCAATTTCACTTTGTTCATGATATGGTGGAAGGAAAAAAGTTGTAATTGGAAGAGGTTGATAATTTGGTGAATGTTGCTAATGCATAGAGAAGTTCATATGGTGTGTCAATTCTATGGGCCTTGTGGCCTAATTAGTGATACAATAAATTTTGTATTGTCTTCAAAAAGTGGGAGAATGTTGGGATTAAGGTGTCTCAACCTTAGAGAGTCCTAATATTAATTAATTAATTTAATTAGTCCCTTTATTGCATATTTTATTAATTAAATCCTAAGTGATATTGTAGCATCATAAATTGTCACCCTTGACAATTTCACACTAGGTTCTGCTCCCCCTAAATTATTGAGCCTAATTGGGTCCCTAATTTCCTAAATTATGCATTCTATAGCCCATTTGTACCACTTTCCAAGATATTGCAAGCATTGAAAAAATACATCCAACTATTATTTTTCCCCCGACACTTAATGTCCTAAAGAATAGGGATAGGACCCATTCTCCCTACAAACAGGTCCCTTATTCTATCGGGGACCCATTTTTGATATGTCGGAGTCGACATTTTAACATTCAAAATTTAAATTGTAAATGTCAGTTATTGGGATCTAATTTTTAGGAAATTGAATAAATGCCTATAAATACCTAGTATTTTCACCATTTGAAACTAGAAGAAGAATTTATGAGCAAGCATTATTATCAAGAGAACAATCAAGCAATTCAAGAGTAGAATTTCAAAGATTTATTGTAAAAATTCAAGATCCAAGCATCAAGTCAAAGTATATGTGAGTTTATGTTGTTTTATTATCATTGTTTTATGAAAGCTAACCCATTTTGTAGGTCTCCAAAGCATTCAAGCAAATCAATCAAGCAAGATATGAGACCTTGAGATGATGTGCATGACTTTAGTCCTTCAAGGAATCCATAGTTGTAGCATATTGTGATTTCATCATTCCTTCCTATCATTTATCCTTTCTATCATTGACACTACCATTGTGAAAGTGGAAACACTTACATGGGGTTTAACTGAGGCAAGCCCTTAAATGGAACATATCTTCTCTTTGTAATTGTGTAGATCTTAAGTTTGAAGAGGACTAAAGAAAGATTGAATAAAAAATGTTCATTTTTTGCATTTGAATCCCTACATCTTTTCAAATCACTAACTCATTTGACTACAAAAAATGACGAAACTTTTTGACGAAAGATGTATAATTAGATGTATCGTTGGGTACCTGTGTATTTAATGTGAAATTTTCAATTTTTTTAAAAAATTATGCCCGATGTTCATTGAAATTTCAATGCTCCATGATTTTCGTCACTATTTGACATACACTTCCATCAATTTGTGGGTCGACATATGGTTAGCCTCCTTAATTTGTGGACCGACAGGTACATGGTTAGTTTTTGTTGGGGTTCCGACGAATGTTTTTTAATAAATAAAAGCGAGTTCAACAATTTATCTATACTTGCGATAGTGTTTTGCTATACTTGTGACAGTTTGTGGAGGTTATAGGCCAAATTTTTTTGGTGCAAAATATCAGAATTATTAGATTTTGTTACCTTTCTATGATCAAAAATTATTGGAGTGTGAGTTTGATATCTTTTGAAGATCTAAATATTCAAGCTTGGTAAAGAAAAATAATATCAGATAATATTAGTGCAGAACAAAATGAAGAGACACTTGCTAGATTGTGGGCTAGATTAAAAAGAAAGGGTGATGGGAAATGTTATTGTCCTTGCAATAATTGCAAGGGCTTAAAGACGAGAAGACTTTTAATCACAACAACTAAGAACAAATTGTAGGTAGCATGGTCACATTGAAAGGGGGCATGATTATCGTCCATTGGTAAGTTGTTCATTATATGTCTTTATATTTATTGAATTTGTAAATGTTTATATCATTTTAACATTTTTTATATATAAAAAAAATCACTTGATCATGATCATGGTTTATTTGCGTCGATCATTATTATAAAGATTGGGTGCCCTAAGGCACATGATATGGATAGATAATGTGGTTTTGCAAGTGGAGGAACATGGAGCTGTGAATATCAAAGATGAAGTTAATGATCCTATGGAAGAAGATGATCATGCGCTAGAAAACACAGTTGAAGATGATGGTACAAATGCATTGATCCATGACACATTTAGTGGTGTAGTTGATCATGATGATTGAGATGACTTTGATGATGTTCATGATTTACCTGTACTTGAGAAAGCATATGAGCCCCTTTATGAAGGCTCCCAAACAACTCTTCTCTCTGTTGTATTGTTGTTGGTGAACTTGAAGGTTATGAATGGATTATCCAACATAGCAATCTCATGGATGTTAAGGTATTTCATATATGTCATCTTTTTTCATCTATTTTTGTTGTTAGTTCATCACTAGTAAATAAAGGATGAAATATGTACCATTAATATTCTTTTTATTAACAAAAAATAATTGTTGTAGATTGATAGGTAAATTTTTGTTACCACCATCAAATATTTTACCTCGCTCATATCAAGATTTATCTGTCATTATGAAAGATATTGGAATAGAATATCAAGCAATAGATTCATGTCCCAATGATCATATTATATATCATAAACAACATGAATTTGCAACAAAATTCCCAGAATGTCATATCAATAGATATCGAACATATCAACTAACAAAAAAGGTGCCTTGAAAGGTTCTTTGTTATATTCTCATTATTCCACGTATGCAACAATTATTTAGGTGTGAAAGCTTAGTGCAATTTATGGATTACCATGCATGGAATAGAAGTAGAGATGGCATTCTTTGAATTCCTGTGGATAGTTATGCATTTAGGGACATGGAGGAAAAATGGCCACACTTTAAAGATGAACCTCATAATCTCGAGCTTTCATTGGCGGCGGACAGTGTCAATCCATTTGGAGAGCTGAGATCTATTTACTCAGTGTGGCCTGTTTTTGTTATCAACAATAGCATTCCTCTATGGATGTCAATTGAGAGGGAGCACATAATGTTGGCAATGATTGTTCCAGGTATTTGTTTACATCAATTTTCTTTAACCTAGTAGCATTTCATTTGTCTTATTTGTTGCATAATAACTTCTATTTTTTTCATTTAATAGTCATGTACATTAATTTATATATATTGTAGTAAAATGGATATAATAATTATGTAATGTTTATGTTCATTCAACTAGGTAAGTACCAAGTTAAAGATATGAATGTATATATCGAGCCTCTTATCGACGAGTTACTAAAGTTATGGAATAGTATCACTATGTATGACGTCTCTAAACCAATAGGACAAATAAAATTTCAATTTCATGCAATGCTGGTATGGACAATTCATGATACCCCAGGGCTAACACATTTTTGTGGTATGTTATAACGTTTGAGTGCACTTTAACGATATTTAATTTTATGAAGTAGATATCATGCATGTTTTTTAAATAATCTATTCATTATATATAATTATAAAAAATTGACATATTTAATCCAATTATATATGATCTTGTAGGTCTTCAAACAAAGGGAAAATTTGCATGTCCATTTTGTGGTCCAAAGATGAAATCTCGTCATTCAACAAGTTTAGAAAAGCAGGTGTTTGATGAGTATAGGCACTTCCTCCACATAAATCATAAGTATCGAGCTACTAAAAAATATCTTTTTAATGGGAAAGAAGAGACTACATCAAAACCACGAAGAATGACACCTCACCTATGGAAGTTGGAATATAATAGAATTAATCATCAAGGTTATACATCAGATCAAATTGTTTATCTATCATATATGATATGTTTAGAATTTATATTTTTATATTGTGTTTTATTTACTCATGTTGTAATTGACAGTGATTGTCATTTTTAATTTGTATAACTTATATGCTTCATGAAGGTCGTCAAGGCATTAATGGCTTGCTTCCACAGAGACTGAAAAGTTATCTCAGACAATTTAGTAGGTTGCCCTACTATGAGCAGCTACAAATTGTGCATTTGTTTGATACAATGCATATCAAAAAGAATATAACAAAAATGTTATGGAAAATATTGGATGGAGGGCATGACAAAGAAAAAATTGTCAAAATTTGTAGAGACATTTAGGAAGTCAATCATGCAATGAAAAATGTCATTGAATTAAATAGTGATGGAGACCAAATTAATATAAGCGCCCTTCCTTGGTTATTAATGGAGTAGCAAAGCAATGTTATAAAAGAAGTCATACGAAAAATTTGATTTCCCACAGGATTTGTTGCGAACATAAACAATATCATAACAAAGAAAGGTGAATTTGGGTCAGGGATGAAAAAAAATGATTGGAATACCTTCATTAAGGTAATTATTCTAGTATATTTTATGTATATTTGTATACTGCATGTACTTTTCAGTGTATTATGTTTACTAGTTTTCGAAAAATAATGAAAAAAATATTTTATAATTGTTGCAGTACGTTCTACCTCTATCTCTCCCAAACAACTTTGACAACAATGTCAAGCAAGTTATATATGATCTTGGAAAATACATAAGGTAAGTAGTGATATTCGTTCAATTTGTTGTATAGATCTTATATTTGCCATTTGTTTTACTTGTTATATAATATATTGTATATTTTTGTTAAATCTCGTTAATATATTTGTGCCTTAAATCACTTGTAGATGCTTGTCATCTAAAGAAATCCATAAATAAGGTATAAATTATTGGAAGAGAAAAATTCCTTGTCTAATGTGTGAAATGCAAAAGTGTCTCCTTTGACATTTTTCAATGCACAAGAACACTGCCTCATACACCAAGTTGAGGAGATTGAATTGTGGGACCTGTACACACAAGGTCAATGTGGATGGTTGAGAGGCACTTGAATTTTTTTAAGGCTTTGGTTAGACAAAGAGCACATCCTAAGGGTTCTATGGTGGAGACATATATGGTATACCAGACCATGGTGTACATAACTAAATATCTTCCTAAGTTCACAATAAAGATCCATGTAGATCGCATTTGGGATCCCAACTCCATTAAAAAATTCTAAGGGGAGTACCTAATGGGGAAAGGTAGATTAAGGAAAGTGAGAGGTAATTATAAGATGGTCATGGAGATTAATTAGAATACATTTTACTTGATTGATTATAATGGTATAATCTTTACTTGAAAGAACTAAACGATCACATCATACAAATACAACAAATGTGTATTGACAAACTAATATATGCTTGATATACCAATTTGAGCAATAGAAAAGCATCAAAATGGAGACAATCAAATTACTACATAATTCCATAGATTGTTGATACCAAATACTAAGCCACAAATTCATATATCTTCATTAACTTCATCGAACTTCATGCATGCATCTGAGTCTTTTTGATGAAAACATCATTACAAAAACTATCTACAGTATTCCTTTTTTTATTTGTCTATCTCCTCCCCTGATCATATAGAACAGGTATAAATATAACAAACTATGAAAGGACACATCCTTTCAGAAATGTTTTTGCATAACAATAATAAACTAGCGGCTAGGCTCTATTTAGCCATAAATGGATTTTTGACAAATGATCAAGGTAATCCTGACATGCATGTGTGTTGGCATCTCCAAGTGCATTCTGAATTGCTATCTCCATGATCACCATCCATTCATTTTGCTCACAAGCCTCGTCTAGTGTTGAATTGTCTCTTGTAGTTGCCTCCAAAATTATTTGTAGCATTGATTCACATTCCTTAATCCATTTGTATTTTTCCTTCAATTCTCCTTTGTCTTCGAATAGCATTGGTAATCCATTCTTAGTGGCATCAATTATCCCCTATTCATCCCCCTACAATTCTTCATGAAAGTCCTTGTGTCTCTTTATGAAATGATTGGCAATATCAATAGTTGCATTATCTGGAACATCTCTTTCACTTATTTCTTGGAGCTTCTCATGGATTCTCCCATCAATTCTCTTATGTTCTCATTCTATAGCATAATTTTTCAAATGTGTTCCCCAAAGTTTAGTCAGCCAAGTCATCAATTTGGCTTGCCTCTTCTTTATCATTGCAGTGAGTGCATCATATTTTCCTTATGAATATGCATTTGATCCTACGCACTGATCTTTTTTATGAGAACTCTTTCCTTGAGTTAATTGCTTTGTGGATCCTAATTTTATTCCCACCATATCCTTCAAATGATCATTCTCTCTAAGCAATCTTTCATTTTTCATTCTATACATTTCTTTTTCTTTTATCAACATCTGAATCTGTGCTTTATTCAATTTAGCAACATTAATGCCAATATCTAATGTGGTTATGGGATCAACCTCTCCAAATTTTAAGGTCATCACATGCCCAAATTCCTTTTCAGTATCAATCACAACTAATTTCTTGTGAAGTGGATACAGGTCCCAAATCATGAGCAACCCTTCGTTTGGATTGTACCTAGATCCTGCGTATATCTCTATCACACCTTTAGGGTTGGGCTTATATGTGGCATTATTTTTCTTCAAGAAACTATCAAAGACTAAGGCAGATTTCAAATCTAACATGGGAAAAATCATGACTCTTGCATATTCTAGCATCTTTCTCCCCTTCTTAGGAGTCATATCTTCCATTTCTTTATCCACACTTGTTTTAGGTTACCCAAAAAGTGCCCTTCATTAGTTGGTGTTATATTTCCAACTGATTCCCTTATTTGTTTCCCTTTTTACTTATACAAGAAAGCCTTAAACCCTAGAGTTTTTACAAATTTATCATCAACTACGAATGATTTGTATGTAATCTTTCTTGCATCTGTATCTAAACTTTCTTCAACTTCTATCTCCCTTGGAGGACATTTGTAAGCTTGAGTTCTTGATCTAGAGGTTTTGTCAGTTGTATTGTGAGGCCTATTATCACCAAGTGTTTCCTCATTTGAAGATTGCATCCAAACATCTGGAAATCCTTTGTTGTACTCATCAACCACTCTTTCTTCTTCCTCCTCTTCCATATTTCTAATCAAATCATCATATTGATAAGGTATATGATCATACCCACCCAAGTTTATTTTGTCCCTTACAAAGTTGATATATCCCTCTGGATCGAATCCTTTTTGAGGTAGACCTTTCTTCATGTTATATTGCAACAATTTATTCAAAACCAAATCATATCCCTCCCTTTCCAACATAGTGAAATCACTGAAACAAAGTGTGCTAAGCATAAATTCCTATTTTCCAAAAGAGCTTAAATTCATGAAATCTAAATAATCTAATTGCCTAGCAATCTCAAGATATGCAATTTTGTTAGGTATTATTTTTGGAAGAATAAAGGGTGCATCCTCAAATCTATATATCATGATCATTGTTGCATCTTCCAAATAGTACTAGTCTCCCCAATTGTGATTAATAGGCCCGTTAAAGTCCCTGGGTCTGAGGAACCTTTTTATCTCATCAGACAATGAATATTCACAAGGGTGATTATACAATGGCTTCACAAAATATTCTTCAAAATGTATGAAGCATGAATTGGAAAATATAGTATCCCAAATAGTAGTCCAAAGTTGTACTGACAACAACCCCCCCTCTTTATCAAATTGTGAAACCCTTAGCTTATTAGGCCACATCTTCAATTCTTGCCCATACTAAAGAATCATATGCATTAGGATTGAATAATGCCTCAAATACAAAACAAGGGAGCCACTCCTTACCGCCATCATCCTGCATCGAGTTCATTGAAAATATGTGTGGCATAATTAAAAGGTCAAGATTTATGGCATTGGACATCTGTTGCTATCACCATCGGCACAATTGGCATGTATTCAAGGGCATCCACCCCTAGCACTTATCACACTAAGAAATAGGTGTACTTCAGGTATGGTTCAAATAGGTCGACATGAAATGAGGGACCATCACCATCATCTAATGGTACCACATTTCCATCCTTCTTACATCTATGTAGTGGTACCCTCCAACCCTTGTACACAGTATCCAATCTCCAAAATTCTCTGTCTAGTTCCTCATACACAATTTTCTTGTCACACACTCCTAAATTGAAAACCTCATAGACTGCAGCCTCTAATATGTGTATGAATAGTTTTCCAGAAGGGTAAAAAATAGCTTTTATCTTGGGGTCATAATTGGCGGCTAGAACTTTTATCAATTCCACATCTACAAACACATTTGGACATACCAACTTTCCTAGGTTAAATTTCCAGGGGTTACACATTGGTTCATACTGGTTCCTTCGGTGGTAATGGAAGATGAATAACTCATCCCCTAATTGGGGTCCATGTATCTCCTACGTGTTTGCACCTATCTTCTATCTTTTCTACATCCACCCTGAGCTGCGTGAAGTACCTAGCCCTAGGTCCAAAGCCAGGCAATTGATCAATTAGGTCCTAGTTCAATTTTCTTTTGACTACCCCTGGTTCATTTTCAGCTTCAATTTTTTATTTTTTACTCTTGAGGTGACTACTCTCACTTTTATTTTTGCTTTTTGTTTTCCCTAAGCTCATTCCCTCAATTATACCCTTTTTTAAAATGACAAAATTAGAAAATGAAATTGCAAAAAACTCACAGATTTTGTTTGAAATCCTTCGGTCACAAGGTTCTCTAGTTGTTCGTCCTTCCTCTTGTTTCTTCCCCTGTGAATTCCACTCAATACTTTCTTCAATTATTGCTATTAAATTCAAGAAATCAACTCTCTTTGTGTTCGTGTCGCCATTAATGTTTCTGCTCTGAGCACAAGTTTGCAATCTTTTTGAAATTCTCATTGTCACATCAAGTACCCTGTATCGACGAGACAATTTGAACTATGGGTGATTCTTTATATTTGGTTTTTGCCAACATTCACCAAACAACCTATTGGTTAGAGAAACACGATATCTTTCTCACCGATACACAATTTATCCTCTCGATGTTTGTAAATGTCGCCAAAAGTCACTCTGATGATCTTTTGATCTATTTGCATCTTCATCGGCAAGAGATCATGCTTCGCTAAGATATTCTATAGTTTCTCTGACACTACGAGTCTCCCCGATGTTCATTCCTTTGATCTTGAATATGTCACCAAGACTCTCGCCAATATCATCGACATGACATGAAGTGTCAGGAGAACCTTTTGAACTTACACTGATAGCTTCTTGTTTTGCCAATATACTTCTATGTGCCTAATTGGCGAGACACAATGAACTTCTTACAGATGGTAATTCACCGATAAGACAATTGCTCGATATGACTTGTTGGCTTCACTCTGATGATGCTTGTTTTGTAGATGAGTAGTTTCCTTTGTATCATTGGTGTGAGAGGATAAATGTCTCGCCAATATATTTCATCAACGAAACTCATAAGCTCATTCTGAATGATAGATCATTTGTCTTGTCAATGATCCCCTACATTAGTGAAACTGTGAGTTGTGTTCTCCCGATATGTATTCACCTAGGCACTTTAATCAATATGACAACTTGGATTTCATGTCGATATGCCAAAAACACCATAATTGGAAAACAGTGGCTTAGAGATTAGGGAGATCTGCACCAACTTTTGTCGATATAGATCAAAATGTTTTTACTTAGAGATTTTTTTGGGGATCAAATTTGGTTGTGATCACAGGCAATTACATCAAGATTTGGTTTTCTATGAGGGATTTATGAATGCAGGTTTTCAAAATTTAATTTGAATTCATCCAACAACGAAAGATAATAAGATCATTGGTAGTGGGATGTTAGGTTTTCAAGTACATCAATTCTAAGCTAAGGTCGTATACCGTGGTAATTAACTAATTATACGTCGTTTGTGAATTTCTTTTTTTTTATACAGTTGGTTGAGAGTGGGATACACTAAATTTGTACGTCGCAAACAATATTGATTGGATGATGGTATGGATTGAACGATGTCAAAAATCCGGTTGCGCATTAACATGGGAAGGTGTGACTTCATTGGTTAAAGAAGCTCATCGTAATGGAGATTCCAATGTTACACCAAGGGAAATTGATTTAGCATATGGTTTAAGAGATAAATATCTACATATAAATATATTAATCATCCATATTATTTAATTATTTTCAATTATATTGATGTATATATATGTTGAGTTTTTTTTTCTTTACATACATTTAGCCAAGAATAAATATGTTTATCAATTGACAATATTGCAATAATTTTTACATGTTTGGCATATTGTAGGTGAAACACCACAAGGCTATGTGGTGCAATGGTTGTAAATTTTGAATCAAAAAGTTTGATGACATGAAGAAAAATTGTGATTCTAGGATAACTGCAGTCTTTTAGGTGACTAATGTTTCATCTAGAAGCGACATACATCCAGAAGTCTTAGAAAATTGATACTATGGGATTCTGGATGATATACTTAAGTGTGACTTTAAGTCCTTCAAATTATTTTTGTTTGTCATCCAATGGTACAGGCTACGATTGAATGAAAATGATCCTGAGAGAACTGTTATTGAACATGATAATGGATTTACCATGGTTAATACAAGGTCGATCGAGCAAGCTAGAAATGAGCCCTATGTTCTTCCAAGCTAATGTGAGTAGGTATTTTCCTTAGAGGTTCCAGGTAAACCGGGTTGATCATTTGTTGTTAGATATGATCCAAGAGGAAGTTCGGTAAATTATAATGTGGTGGAAGAAGAAGATATCAAAGAACTAGAAGATGATATAGATGATGATTAGGATCAACAGTTAGTTGATGATGTGTCTAACAAAGATGTCGAAGAAGAGGAACTAGATCATGATGATGTAGGAGTTAATGTTCATGAAGATGATATCCATGGGATGATGACATTATTGAAACTAATATCAATGATGATGATGATGATGATATGACCAATATCTACAATGTTGAATTTGGATTGGATGATACTGACAAAGAGTTGGATGAAGAAGAAGATCAATGACATTGAAATGTATGAGTTATGCGATTATATTATTTATTTGGACAACTTAAAATTTCTATTTTTAATTTTTAATTTCCTACTTTATGCTTTTAATTACTTATTTAATTAAAATAAGCAATTAATAATTCTAAACTTTGAGAGATCAAATTGCATTGATACATTTGCACATATCCTTTTCCAAAAAAATCATTTCATGATTCAACAATATTGGATCAAATAAAATCTAGAAAATTGTCCTAACAACTGAAAGCCAACTTAACTCATGAGCTCACCAATAAATAAATTTTCATAACCTTTGATTGATTCACATCTTCCCTTAAATTTATTTCTAGATTTTCCAAAATACCAATACGAGAAAACCCAATAAGTGAAAAATGTTCAACTTCTTTGAAAACACAAATTCAATTATTTATGTAATCTTATGCATAGAAAAATGAAGCATTGAAATATCTCAACCCGTGAAGAGTCAAGACTCGGAAACTAGCCACATTGGTCGAAATACCCCTAGTAATATCCCCATTGAAGTAATTTGTACTATATTTTATCAAATTTGAAATTTTATTATTTTTGTGAATTTTGCCACCTTTCGCCACTGCACCTAATTTTGGACTCAAGCCAACATGTTGTTGTGTCCAACTAAAAGAAACAATTTAACATCAAAAATACATACTTGAATTACTTTGAAGAATAATGTAACACAAATTAACATTGGTCAAAAAAGATATTTCACAATTTGATCAGAACACAATTTACACGTTCAAACACCTGAGAAGGATCTAACACACTATTTTGAAAGGCTTGAAATTTGAATGATTGACAAGAAAAACCCAAGACAACAAGCCTAAATTCTAATGTCTCAAGATCTATGCAAGCACCTCTCTTTCAAGAGTCGATAGATAGGGATCTAGTGGTGAAAGGATTCATCTTTTCCCTTTCTTTGGAGGTCCTGAGACTTTCCCAAAGATCTCCTATCTCTACTTAGGAAGATACATGGTGATTAGCTTTGAGTATGATACTGTACCCTGCACTATGTTAGGAAACAACCAAAATTTCTTATGCTAGGCTAAAACAAGTAATCTAATGCGTCCTCTAAATACTAGGAGGGTACATGGGGCACATCCATGAACACTAGCCCATCACAAGTGTGAGTCAAGAATGTCAGTCAAGCTTTCGGACCAACCTTGCACTCCTAGCTCGGTATCACCTAAGTATCAAAGCTTCACTAAGTGTGACACAAATATATTGGGGTATAAATTTCATTCCCCCCTTTATATACCTCATTGGTTCATGTGGTTAAGGTCATCCCTTGGGGGATGAAATCCCCAAACAAACCTCCTAAAGGGAAGGATCTACTAGGCATTTTTGATCTCTAGGCTTGCACAAAGCGTAAGGAGAGAGCATACACACAAACTAGCAATATTGGGATAACTCAACAAGACTTGGATTCGTTTGTGATTTTTGATCCCCAATCTCACCAAATGGTGCAAGGGGGAGCATACATAAAAAAATGACCCCAAACATGACAAATAATGTAAATTGACCCTTTAGAAAAATTGAAGTGTTCCTAAGCTAGTGGTAAAAACAAGTCTTTGATGGCATCTTGTAAAGAATGTGTTAGAAGTCTTATACACTGGCATTCGACTATATGAAGCTACATACAAGTGTTAGCAAGATCATAGGAATGATAAAAAGTTAGCAGGTTAGTACCAAATACATAATTGTTAGAATTGGCTATGGCTGCCAAGATCTATGGACCAAATGGAAAGCACAAAAAGAGAGAGAGAATATGACAAGAATAGATTGTATTCAATGTCAAGCATATGAGATGATTGTTGATTGATTACAAATGAGAGAGACCCCTTGGTTATATAGCCAAGGTGAGAACATAGAAGGGCATAAGATTATGACAAGTGTCGCAATCTTATGACATGAGACAACTAGGAAAGCCTATCACTCCACCTAAGGTGGAGAGATAATCACATGATGTGTCCACAAAAGGTGGAAGTGATAAAATAATGACATGTCAAGTCCACCAAAAATGGAAATTCTCGAACAACCTCCTATGTGGTCCCTAAGTAAACTTAACTAAGGTGTAATCATGACCTAGGACAAGGTACAACACATTTAATTACACCAACAATAATAAATGTGAAAGTTGACAATGTATTGACAATACTTGAGTTACTTGCAGATCCAACCAAGAATGGGACAAAGTCACCTAACTAGATTAGGATCACTCCTTTAGAGATGGAGCTTCTCAAGTATAGAATCACCTATATAGAGGTAGAATCGCCTGTCTGCATGAAAAATTTCCCAAGAACAGAATCACCTATCAAGAGACAAAATCACCCTTCTAGAGATGGAGCCTCCTAAATATGGAATCATTTGTCTGAAGGTGGAACTACTCGTCTGGAGTAGGATTTCCTCTATAGAGGTGTAGTCACCTTTTTATCTGTAAGATTATTGGTTAGTGAGAGGATGAAGCACAACCACCTCTATAGGAGTGGAATCACCTATTTACAGAGTGGATCCACCCAAGTGTGAGAGCAACCACCTTTGCATTAAACCTACAAATGTAACTAACTAAAAATTTTAATATTTTTTTTTATCAGATCCATGATGTGGATCCCACTGTGTGTGCTAGAATGTGTGCAATGAAAATCATGTTCAAAATGAATTATTAAAGCAATAGAACTAAACAAAACACAAGATTCAAAGCAACAATCAAGATAGGGAAGAAAGGGATTTAAAACCTCTATGGATTTTGATGAAAACCCAATATATTGAAGCTCCCATTGTGTAGATTACCCCAAGATGATCGGTTTGTATGTGTGCTCAATGAAAATTTGACAACATAAACTACTAAATTTCTCAAGATTGCATGGATGATTGAATATGACTAAGTTTTTTGGTATGTGTGAGAGAGGAATAATGGATGGAGGGATAGGATTGATTGGGTGAAGATCAAGGGATCTCAATGCTTGAGACATCTCACCTCATGAGATTTTTCCAAGTGGCATCATGAGGGGATATGTGAGGGATGATATTTGAAGCCCCTAGAATGTGAGAAGTTTCATAATGGGAGGGATTGAGAAGGAGATGGTACCTTTGGGGAGATCGGGAGGATCAAGGTCATAAAGGCCTTCCTTGTCCTATATTCCCAATGTATGACAAGGAAGGGAATAAAGGAATTTAAATTTACTTTGGGTAATTTTGGAAGAAAAACCCATGTACCTAAAGGACACAAGGTCTTTCCCATTAGGGAAATATTAATGAGAAAGGTGGCTAGGTGGGTAGACATTTAAGGAAAAGGATTTGACCCTTTTCCTTAATCTTAGATTAAGGAATGTGCAAAATCTTAGGGGTAGGTCAAGTGGGGATTAAGGCCATGATTAGTGGGCAAATGGGAAAAAATGGAGGATGGGACATTTGGAGGGAGAAAATGGAGGAATTAAGTAATTTTAATTAATTCATGTGGAGAGATATGATAGCTAAATCAAATAAATGGAAATATTTATTTAATTTAGGGGAAGAAAGGGGAAAGGTATGATAAGTAATTAAATTAATTAATTACTTTAGGTTTTGGGAAGAATCAGGAAATAAATAGGAAAATATTAATTAAATAATTGAATATTACTTAATTAATGTGGATGATGGGGAATTAGATGAAATAAGGATAAATTGACCAAATGTGAGTGGTCAATTCTAGGTGTCTACAATAGCAATGTCTTGGTGCAAAGAATCACTAGAACTCATAGATGAGTCAATATTGGATTCAAATGTAGCAATAGGTGATTTAGGTTTTGCGATCCTAAATAGATGTTGGAAGAGATGATATGTGAGAAATGAGGATATAATTCATCCTCATGTTGGTTACTCCCACAATATGTGCACTTCATTTTGTAATTTCTAGACATGGTCTAATTATGAACAAAATGTGAAATACAAGTATACCCCTCATAATGATTAGTGTTGAAACATAGGCCCCCTAGAAAAATGTGCAAGAGAAACTATAACTTGTGTGAATATTGGATTCCAAATAAATCATTTATCATACATGATGATTTTTAGAAAATGGGCTATCCAAATCTTTAAAATACAAGCAAGTTTGAATTCCTTGTGAAATTATGATATGTCAATTTTTTTTGTGAAATTTCAATAATCAAAGTGAAAATTATGCCTTGTCCAAATTCACTTACAAAATTGATTTTAGAGGCCAAAAAATGCTAATAAAAACATAAAATCCAAATCATCTCAATGCTAGAATGTTTGTCATGGAAAGAGCTTATGTTGACTATTCACACTTGAAAAATCAACTCCCCATTTTCAAGTTATGACAACATGAAGAAGTATTGTTACTTACAAGAACTTTATGAACCATAACAATTAAGTGAATGGTTAATCATTAAAGGTTAGTATTAAATACTAACAACTTCTAGTTGTTACAATAGTCATTAATAAGAAGGTTTATAACAAATATTACAAAAATAAAATTTAAGGAGTAACAACAAATGTTAAGTTAGCATGAATAATCAAACACCACTTGTATGAAGGCCATATGGGAGTAGAGGCCAAGTCAAAGGTTCACATGTTGTTAAAGTTTGTTTGAAGTCACATGGATAATGGGAACCCATGTGGAACTTTGAATAGAGATGGAGGAGTCTTCTAGATGGTGTGTGGGACTTTAGGTGCCCGTGGAAGAATACCATCAAAAAAGGCATGATACCTTGAATGTAGAGGAGGTCGTTATGGTTTATAAAGTAGGTAGCATAGGAAGAAGGCTTAGTACTTTGGATGCCTAGACTAGATCACAACCCTTGACTAGTGATTCAAACTTGCAAATGAATTTCACCAAGCTACAAAAGGACATTATTATTGGTTTGTGTGGGCTAATTGTGGTTGGCACCTACAAGAAAATTTTGAACTCCATGTGAACTTAGAAAAATATGTGGAAGGTTCCCATGCAAAGTGAATGCTTTGTGTTTCTTATTACAAGCCTAATTATTTTTCATACTAAAATCCTAGAGATGTGATTAGAAGGTTGCATGCAAAGATCTAGGTAGTGTGGAGATAGACCAATAGAGACTGAGATGGCAACACATATAACTCAATATTATGGGCTTGAAGATCCTTGGGGTATTGTGATGTGAGTGTCACCTCTAATGGTGAAACTAATAATGATTGTAGAGATGTGAATTCCTTCAGTCCAAAAAAATTATAGATAGTGAATAATCCACTTGAGTCCTACAAAATAAAGAAAAAATATTTTTGGAAAATAAAGCTAAATAGCTACTTCTAGATGAAGAAGTGAGAAAACAAGTGTCCTAGGGTGAGATAGCTGCTACCAAGGTGAAAAAAATAACAAAAAACTTAACAAATCCCACTAAACAAGCCAAAAATAGGATAAAATTACTTTAAAAAATAATAATATCATGAAACTTGCAACAATGGAAACCAATAAATAAAATAGGCCGAATAGGCCAAAATGTGCCTGCAACTAGGTTAAAATTCGACCTAAATAACAAATGGGTAGGGGGCAGTTTTGGCCCTCTACTAATTTCTTTTTTGATTTTTTTCAAAATTTCCATATAATAGGTACATTTATCAAAAATAAAAAATATATCGAACTTGATGAAATATAAGTTACTTTTTTGTTTCTTAGACCTTTCAAATGTAATGGCAATGTCCATTTGGCTCCATGAAAATTTTATGATAGGGATATGTGTGGGAGTCACTTTGATGTGAGAAGGAATGTGCACCCTCATGGCTTTGATAACATTTAGAGAATGACAAGATCAGAAAGTGTGAATTGATAACTTTCAACAAGTGAAACAATGAGCACAATATGATATCTATCATATATAAAAGAGAGTTTAAAAACATAATTCAATAAGAATTGCTTATATAGGCAAGGATGAGGAGGTAAGAAGGTAGGATTTAATGACTAACAAAAAAGAAGAAGATTGAAGCAATAAAAGACCTTTGTTCTAAATCAAGCACAACCTCAAGTTGAGATAAAGAGTTTAAATAAAATAAATGTTGGATAATATTAGCAACAAAAACCATATTTATTTTTATTTCTTGACATACAATGCACGTGATTTCTCAAGGATTCCTGCAAAAAGTATACATGTACCTAATAAGCTCTAATGATCATGGATCGATTTGACAAATGATTGGATTGCATTTATAAATTTGGAATAGAGATGTGAATGGTGAGGATTTGATCTTGGATGAATTATGGAATTTATTAAGAGTGAGTGGATAATCTTGATAGGCTAAAATAGTCAAAACGAGTTCTAACAACTCCTTAGTGGGTTCTAAAATGAGTGAGGATAATTAGTTAATTTATTTATTTTAATTAGACTAATTAGTTACACATAGGTTATAAATAGAAGGGAATCATGGATGAGTTATGATGGAATATGCGAGGGTAATTAGATTTTTAATTATTTATGAAAAAAAGAAAGTGAAAATACATTCATTTGTTTATTTTAAAATAAATGAACGAGTATTTACCCTAATTAACTAAATGACATGAATTATTTAATTAATTAGTGGTGGTGAGTGGGAAGGGGAATTAGCATGATAATGAAAAATGTCCACATGGTATTAGGATGCAATGTTAGACACCGTTGGGTCTCAAAATCATTACTCCACTTCCTAGAGAAAGATCTCAATCACAAGGCGAGAGTTTTCATTATGCGACTGAAATCAACTCATCAACATAATTTGTAGAGGGATAATGGCCAACTCTATGAGAGTGGGTTAGATCTCCTACACTTCAAGCTCAACTTAGACTTGAGATGGTGTTCCTATGGGTATACCTTAACAAGTATTGAAATAACATAAATGATTAATAATAAAACAAGTATAACCAAACCCAACTTGATTTCTTATCCTCAAAGACTATCACTAAACTAAGAACAATTGGCTACATATAAACCCTATATAGTTGATAACCATATGCAATCATGACCCATATGGGATAATTTTATTTGAAAATATCTCTTGAAGCTAAATACCTAGTTATAATACAAGGTCATGAATACAAAAAAAATACTACTACTCCTATACTATTTCTTTGTGTTTGATTTTATGGTGCAAGATTGGATTATGGTTCCAGATCAGTGCCTATCTATTAGAAAACAAAGTCACAAATCTAAGAAGAAAACAAAAGGGAAAGGAAGAACATGTAGCTATGTATTAACATGCATCAATGAGTATGAAACCTTCCAACATAACATACTTAGTAATCCAGCCACAAGTACATATATTCATACATAAAAATGAGAAAGATCATTACAAGCCTTGTAATATCTTTGAAATAATATCACATTCATCTAACTCAATGTTATATTCATACTAGCATATGTGGCAATGGAAATTTTTTATTTGCAACTAAGAAACTCTCCTAAATACATAAAAAGTGCCATAGAGACATTCCATTATGTGACTGTTCTTGCAGCCAAAGAAGACAAAGTAGTTTTTTGTTTGTTCTTCAAATTTTCATTTTTGTCATGCATTTCAAAGCTTAGTATGTTTGTTGGTTGATGTTCAACATTTATTTTATTCCTTTCCAAGCAGTTTACTTTCAGCATTGTGTCTTTCTTAGTTGTAGAATGAAAATGGATACTTTGAGTTCCTAGTGCACATACTATGCTAACCCATTTCAAGTTCACATCCCTGGGTTGACAAGTTAAATGCACCTTCATGATGATTGAATGGCTATTTAGTTTAGATGTCCAATCTCTAAATCATAGCTACAAGAGCTTA
This sequence comes from Sequoia sempervirens, assembly GCA_007258455.2. Lineage (NCBI taxonomy): Eukaryota > Viridiplantae > Streptophyta > Pinopsida > Cupressales > Cupressaceae > Sequoia > Sequoia sempervirens. The sequence continues at coordinate 40,095 of VDFB02269851.1, read as the reverse complement.
GTTTTTAAATCATTGTAGGAGGCCAACATTTTTTGCACTATTGCTAGGGATGGTGTCAAACTAGGGAGTTTTTTGGAGTAATTGGTAGTTTTTCTTGTAGTATTTTTGGAAGTTGTTCTTAGTATACCCTCATTTAGGAAGTAATGACCCCCTTATTCTTTACCAATTCTTTGTGTGAGTTGGCTGATAGTGAGTTGATACTACACGCATAGAGGAAGGAGAAGGGATGCTTATGGGAGATTCCTTCCTAACAATCCTAATCCATTCCAGCTAGTTGAATATCAGAACCTGCCAAGAGAAGAAGAAGAAGAAGAAGATCCACACCCTTTTGTTTATGCATTTTATGATCTGACTAGCTCTGAAGTTTCCTCTGAGGACCAAAATCAGCTTGAGAACCCCTTTGCTTTGGAACTACATCAAGTAGGCATGGGTGATGCAAATAGAAACAGACCTAACTGGAACCAACTTTTCCTTTCCCCATTGTCCATCATAATGAAATTGACAACATCAAAAGTATCCCTAATTCAACACTCCCCAAGTTTTATAGACTTGTCACAAAAGATCCTGATACCTTTTTGTTTGAGATTGACATACTATGCAAGAGTTATGACTATACCACTGATGCCCATAGGCTTAAGCTATTTCCTACCACTCTGAAAGAATTTGCATTAAGATGGTTCACGAGCCTAGGTAGAGATATTGTGGAAACTTGGGAAGACATGAAGACAAAATTCCTTGATAAATAAAAGGAGTATTGCAGGGGCAGTGACATGAGAGGAGGTGACATTTTTAGGATGCAACAAACAAAAGATGAGAGCTTGGAGGATTATATTGCAAGGTTTCTATTCTGCCTACAAAAATCTCCACACCATACACTTAATGAAGACTCACAAAAGTTATTTTTCCAGAGAGGAATCAATGAAGACTACACTAATGCATTGGACTTGATGTGAGGAGGAGATATCCCCCAAGTTCCTTGGAGGAAATCAAGAGAATATGCCAAAACTACTCTAGGGCAGCTTCAAAGAAAGGGAGAGCTTACCAATCTTCCATGGGTAAGTCATCTAGCGATGGAGTTTCAAGAATGGAGATTACTCATTTGTTGTTAGACTTTGAGCAAGACATTATAAACAATCTAGCTACTCAGCTAGATACACTTCAAGCCAAGAAGCAAGAGGAGGCAGAGGCAATGTTGGTAGAGTATTGCCCTTATTGCAGACAAAAGAAGAAGGACTGTAGATGCAAGATGGAAGCTAATATTAAAGGAAATCAGATTACACCTGAATTCAAGCTAATTCATATTGAAGAAGACCAAGTCTACTATGTTGCACAAAGGAGGCCTTGGGCTCCAAGACAAGGTATGCCATTAGATCCACTATCTTATGTTGGGCCATATTTTAATTCCTATTCATCTCACAACTAATGGCAACCCCCATATCCATCCAACTATGGAGGATATCCACCATAGCCTTGGGGTAACCCTCCAAATGCTTGGCCTAATCATCAAAACTCTCCACTCCAGTGGCAGAAACCTCAGGGGAATTGGCAAAAATTTCAAGGGCATTGGCAGCCACCTATAGGAAATTGGCAACAAACAAACCAACAGAGGGGAGAACAACAATGGCCTACCTAGACAACCAGTTACATTCAGCCACCTTCTTAGCCCTAGCAACCTGCTATAATGCCTCCACCTGCTAATTCAAGCTCACATGCACCTAAACCTATTCAACTACTAGTTCAACCCACACCCAATCCAAATAACAAACCACAATAGCATCCTGTATACTCTGTTGATTCAAATTAATTCCCTACATATGCTATGAGTCTAAGTGACATCCACTTGCATTCAAGAACTACTTTACCAACCCCTTCCAAGCCCATTATCACTGATCTTCCTATGGAAGAGGAAGAGGAACCTCTAAATGATTCCATTCAGCCAAGTGCACCTAAAAATCTTGAACCAGTCCAAGTCAAGTAGACTGAACAAGAACCACCATTTCCTCAGAGATTGGAAGTTTCCAAGAAGAAGGAAGAAAAGGAGGATACAAATTTTGACATCTTGGATCAACTAAAGCATATATGTTTCTAGATCCCTTTATTCCAGGCCATAAAGGATGTACCAATCTATGGCAAGGCAATCAAGGAAGCATGCCTCAAGAAGCCAAGCATGAAGAAGAAAGACCTCACTATGATTCATGTGGTGAGAAAACTAGCTGACATCATGCTTGGAAAAGTGACTATCCCTAAGTGCAATGACCCAAACAGTCTTGTGGTGGTAGTTGTTGTAAATGGGATTCAAATAAAGAAAGAATGCTTTGATTGATTTAGGGGCAGTAATAAATGTAATGACCAAGGACATCCTACAACAACTAAATGTTGCAAGCATGAGATCTACTCCTACTATCCTGCAGCTTGTTGATAGTTCTATTGTTAAGCCTGATGGTATAGTGGAGGATTTTGTGGTGATTTTAGACTCCTGAGAGTACCCAACAAATTTCATGATTCTTTCTCCTAAAGCTACACTAGGTGGGTATCCCATTATTCTTGGAAGGCCATGGTTAGAAATTGCAAATGCATATATTGAATGTTAGTCAGGTGACATGACCATTTCTAATGGGAAAAATACTAGAAAGTTTGTTCTTTATCCTCCTACTCACTCATCCAATGATGAAGATAATCTTGTATGGCCACATGTTGGTGAAGAGGCAGAGGAAGTTAATTTTATGGTGCAACTTGTGATGTTAGGTAGAAGCTCCTTCATGCAGCTTCAAGATGAAGATGTAGTATTGGTTAACATTATTCAAAATCATTGTGAAGTGGAGGAAGCATCATCTTCTTATTTTGCTACTCCAGTCAAGACATTTTTTCCTGCTCTTCTTGTAGCCATTGTTCCTATAGATGTTCTTCCTACAACCACTCTTCCTGTAGCCACTCTTCTTGCAGCCATTATTCCTGTAGACAAACTTCCTACAACAAGTATGTCCCATACATTGTTGCTAAATGAACTCAAGGTACCATGTGTTAATGAAGTAGTTGTGATAGAGTTAACTACACAAGTACAGGTGTCAAAAGTAAAGTATTTGAATGTTAACAATAAATTGAGTGAAGAACAACAATTGCTATTGGAAAACTTATTGAGGACCCATCAACATGCATTCGTCTGGAACTATCATGAGATGAAGGAATTGGATCCTAATATTTGCACTCATGGAATTTATATCAGAGATGATTGCACCCCAGTGAGGTAGCTATAAAGAAGAATTAACCCTGCACTGACAGAAATTGTAAAAGGAGAACTGCAAAAGTTGTTAGATGCAAGATTTATCTACCCCATTTCAGATAGCCAGTGGGTGTCTCCATTAGTTATTGTTCCTAAAAAATAAGGGAAATGGAAAGTTTGTGTTGATTACAGGGAACTTAATGCTTCCACTAAAAAGGACCATTTTCCCTTACCTTTCATAGATCAAGTTTTGGACTCACTTGCAGGAAATCAATACTTTTCTTTTCTAGATGGATTCAACAACTACAACTAGATCCAAATTGCACCAGAGGACCATGAGAATACCACCTTTACTTGTCCATGGGGGACCTATGCCTACTAAGTACTCACATTTGGCTTATGCAATGCACCTACAATTTTTCAGAGGGCAATCATTAGCATATTTTTAGACATTTCTCATGATTGCATGAAAATTTATATGGATGATTTCACCACTTATGGTGCCAATTTCAATGAAGCATTGGAGAATCTCAGGAAAGTCCTACAAAGATGTGAAGATCACAATATCTCTTTAAATAGTGAAAAGTGCTTCATGATGATGCAGGAAGGTGTAGTTCTTGGACACTACATCTCTCACAAAGGAATCCAAGTAGATCCTACAAAGATTAAGGTAATCACAAATCTATCCACACCTGCAAAACAAAAGGATGTTAGGAGTTTCTTGGGCCATGCAGGTTATTATAGGTGGTTCATCAAGGATTTTAACAAAATAGCAACACCATTGTATAACCTCCTCACTAAATATGTTGAATTCTAGTGGACTGAAGATTGTGACAAGGCATTTTCTTATTTGAAGGTAGCCTGGACTCATTCTCCTATACTCAAAGGACCTAATTGGGAGCTTCCTTTCCACATCCATACAAATGCATCAGATTATGCCATAGGAGTAGTCATAGGACAGAAAGAAGGAGCTATTGAGAATGCCATTTATTTTGTCAGCAAGAATTTACAGGGAGTTGAATTCAACTATGCAATGACAGAGAAAGAAATGTTGGTAGTAATCTATGCCCTAAACAAATTCAAGCATTATATAACAGATTACCAAATCTTTGTGCACACTAATCATGCATCCATTAGGTATCTCATGAATAAGCCTTTGATCTCTGGTAGGTTGGAAAGATGGTTACTGTTGATGCAAGAGTTTGACATAACCATTGTGGATAAACCAAGAAAGGCCAATGTTATTGTAGATTTTCTTTCAAGGTTGACTCCATTAGAAGACAATCAAGACATAAATGACTCTTTTCCTAATGAGCATCTATTCTCCATCAGTGTACAAACACCCCGATATGCTCACATAGCTAACTATTTGGTCATAGGTAGAGTTCCACCTCACTTCTCTCCAAAAGAGAGAAGGGAACTCATTAAAAAAATTCTTCCTTTCTCATGGATTGTTGGATGTTTATTTTACACTGGACCAGACCATGTCATGAGGAGATGTGTGAGAGAAGATGAGACATATGACATTTTGCATGCATGCCACAATGAACCATGTGGAGGACATTTTGCAGCCAAAAGGATAGCAATGAAGATTTTGAACATAGGATATTACTAGCCAACACTCCACAAGGATGTAAGAAGGTATACCAGAAAATGTGATAGATGTCAAAGAATGGGTAGATCAACCATATCTGATGAGATGCCACTTTTTCCTCAGGTAGTAATCACTCCCTTTGACAAGTGGGGATTGTATTTTGTAGGACCCATTGACGCTCCATCAAATGGTAAGTCTTATATTCTGGTATGCACTGATTATGTAACTAAATGGGTAGAAGTTAAGGCCATGAAGCATGCAAGAGATAACAAGGTTACAAAATTTCTTTATGAGGAGATTTTCACAAGGTATGGAGTTCCAAGAGAGATAGTGATTGATCAAGGGACTCAATTCACATCAAATCTTGTTGTAGCACTAGTTAATGAGTACAACATGAGACACATAAAGTCTACTCCTTATCACCCTCTGGCCAATGGTCAAGTTGAGGTGACCAATAGAGAAATTGAAGCTATTTTGACCAAGATAGTAGCTATCCACATAAATGATTGGGCAACAAATTACCAGAAGTTGTTTGGGCCTACAGAACTACCTAGAAAATGACTACAGGCTTCACTCCATTTGAGTTGTTGTATGGAAAGACAACTATGATTCCCATTGAATTTGAACATAAGACTCTTAGGACTATAACAGATTTAGGGATGGATATCTCTGAGGCATAGAGAGAAAGAATCTTGCATCTGAATGCCTTGGACAAGATGAGGAGAGAAAACTTGCATCACACTGAGGTAGTGCAGAATTAGGTGGCATGATAAATTTATCAAGGACAAGAAATTCCAACCAGGAGACTGGGCATTGCTTTATGACTCCAGATATCAAGACAATGCTGGAAAATTGTAGATAAGGTGGTTAGGACCATATGAGGTTGCTGAAGTATTCCCTAATAGTGTTGTTTAGCTCACTACTATTGACCTAGTCAGATTCAAGTTTCTTGTCAATGGTCATCACCTCAGATTATATCACAAACCAGCTTCCAAGGAGGAGTTCCTACAACAATTCGCTCAGCATGTTGCACCCGAGCTTCTTATAGCCGAAGGAAGTGGACCTAGTGTCCCTCTTTCTAGCTAATTGAGGTATGTACTTGTCATAATAAAGACTTCCACTTCCATGAGAGTCCATTTCTTTTCCCATCCACCCATCCATTTCCACCTCTCTCTCTCTTCCATCACATCACTTCATTCCACTCCACCTCATTCCACCTCATTTCATTAATTGTTCAACTTATTTCTTAAAAGGTGAGTAGTACTTTCTACACAATCTTTGCAACAAATCCTTCACACATTCAGGTATGTGCACATTAATTGCTATATCTTAATTGTCTTTAAGTGCATTCATTTAATCGTTGTACTTTAGTATGGACATTCGCCATAGCATTCTAAAATTCCCTACCCTGTCAAATCATCATTCTGCATGTGAGGACACATGCTCAAAATTAGGTTGGGTAGGGGGGAGGAAAAATATGTGAATACTTTTCCTACGTGTCAATTCATGTTGGTCTACATCAACCAAATTTAAATTGAGCCAATTTGAAATCCGAGTGAGAGGATGGCTCACATGTGTGAAGTGACACCAACTGCTGCCACCATTTCTCCGTCATAACTTTCCTTTAATACTCCTTGCTATTATTGACTCCGTCATAATCTCAATTTGCAAACAAAAGGTAAAAAGGGAAAATTCAGTTGACATTGGCATTGGAAATTTAGCAAGTGTTGTAGGAAGGTGAATCTAGTTTAGATGAGAATTGTAGGAAGGAAACTACAAAGTGTTTGTTTGATTGCAGACAATGGGAGGTGGGTTAATTCAAAATGAACCCACTATGCAAAATGTATTACTGTAGGATACACAATGTTTGGCCGAATTCAAAAACTACGGGTGGATAGACTACTTCCTAAAGTTGGATGACTTTGATGAAGACATTGCACTAGAATTCTCCCAAACATTGTTTGAAGGGAAGGCCATGGTAAAAGGGTTGGAGCTCATAGCGACTGAAGAAAAAATTGTAGAAGTTACAAGGCTACTTATTGATGGTGAAGATTACCCTATTTCCAGAGATGATAGGTCAGTTAGGGCCGAATTTACAGATCCGAATGACCTCCATTGAGCATAGATAAACAAGGAGCGAAGATAATGCCTTTACCCAAGCCATGGAAGCAGTTAGTTGTTTATGTCATAAAATATATCACATGTGAAGGTCGCCAATCAAATTTGCATTTTGTGCACTTTAAGCTTTTAAATCATATGAGGCACGAAAGGAGGATAAATGTGCCAAATGTGTTATACAACCTTCTTTCAATCATGGTGATTGAGACTCAAAAAGGTAGGGACAATTTTGTTTCCCACCATTGTTTGATTAAATTGCTAGGGACTTCTCTGCATGCTTTATCTAGAATGACCTAGGAAAATTTCATAAAAATTTATCAAATTAGACGTAAGCACTTGCAACCTAGTGTTTTACCTCAATCTTGTAGGTCTAGTAGGAGATTGAGCATGGTTGAATCCACTCTTGGTGCTTCAACCTCTAGTGCAAGCCCTAGTGCAAACCCTCTTGCAACAAAAAAAACCATAGAAATTAGCTCTTCTAAGACAGAGCACTCAGAAAAAGAAAGTTCTTCCCCAAATTCTATTGATGATGTTCCACTTGGCATCCTAATGAAAAGTAGGGCACAAAAAAGAGAGGCAAAAATGAGAAAAGGAGAAGCCAAGAAGAAGCCAATAGAAAAAGAAATACCAAGCTCTAAGAAGTGAAAGGTTGACACTATTCATCCTGTAGCCTAAGAAAAACATGAGAGCCCTCCTAGAAAATCAAGACCTGCTGAGCTAGCCTTTGGTACACCTTTGCAGGAAAGCCCTAAGTCGAGAGAAATATCACTGGAGGACACATAATCTCCAATGGGGTAGGTGAATGTCGAGGAAGAGGATGTATATACGATGGAAGAAAAAATAACATTGGCAGACCTTACTGACATTGCATAACAAAGTGGAGAATCAAGGGTATGAGGAAAATCAGGATTTCTTACAGCAAGAGTTCCTACAACAACAAAAACAAGAACAATCAGTACCCCTGCAACCTAAATTGACAGGACAACCTAAATCCTTGTAGTTAGTACTATATGGAGAGCAAGCATCAATGCCAAGGAAAATGTTGGTAGGAACACATAAACCTCCTAATTTCTCAATGCACATGGTAGTTATGCATTTATGGAAGGAAATGCAAAGAAGAGAAGAAGAAGAATGGAAGGAGGAGAAGTGCATATTGAAGAAGGAAATTCAAAAGAAAGATGAGGAGATTGAAGACAAGGATGCATAGATTGCCACCCTGAAGAAGAATGTGGATGATATGACAGCCTTAGTACCACAAATTTTAGAGTGTGGGGCCCCTCCAAGGGTCTATGCTCTACATTTAAAGGAAAAGTATCTTTCTTTTAAGATGGGAAGAATTGTTTCAGGTTTGAACCCTTCTAATGAGACACTTGTTGAATTTTTCAATGCTTATCGAATTGCTTCCCCTGAAATGAAGAATTTGTTGTGTGAGTTTTTTTTGCATAATTATGTTGTGACTCAAGACCATGATTGGAACCCACTGTTGTATGTTGGAGATGTCCAATTAAGGGCATTTATGTCTTGGGTACAAAATGACATTAGTTGGGGGCAACAACATGGGTCTTATAAGCAATTGGAATCTAACATCCCTCTGCCCATCAGGGCTGAATCAAGGAATCCAAGGGACATTTACAGAGAATGGCACAAAATGCTTTTCAGACCTAGCTATGGTAATAGGATTATGCCTTGGATAGAAGTAGTCTACAGTGTGTATGAGGTAAAGGAAAAAAAAAGAGGAAACCATGAAGAGATACCTCTCACAAAGATGGAACATCCTAATGGATGATCTCAAACAGGCTGAGCCTCATTCCATCCAGAACTATGTTGCAACTCTTAAAATAATTGACAAATATATTCACATTGGAAGGACAAAAGGGCGATTTTGGTTTCCCTTGACTTTTCAACCACCCATCCTAATGTGACTTGTATCGAAATTCAGGTTCTACCAATATGATATTGCTACAGAGAAACATAGATGGAGTAGATTGGACAGATTGGGAGGATTCTATTGGGACCCTAATTCACTAACAACAAACACTGATGTAGGGTAGTTGTTAGTTGCAAATTTCAAAGCATTGACCAAGCAGAAGAACAACCCTTCCCTTGCTGCAGGACCAGTAAGACCTTAGGTTGGGAGGAGTGATGAGCCTAGTTTATGGTCTAGTTTTGGGTAGAATTTATGGTTTATTTGCTAAAGATATCATGGACCTTGATGTTAAGTGTTGATATTTTTTATGATATTTCCTCAGAACTATTGACATTGGGCTTAATCTTATTTTTGCAAACCTTTAATGACATTGGCATGTTATATGGACTATCTATATTAATTTTGCATGTGGTCAATGAATGTTCTTTAAGGTGGTTATAGATATGCAATTATTGTGTGTACTAACATTGTCATGCAAATATAATTTGAAGATGCTAAATTGAGGAAGATATCACCAACTGGGCATGCACTATAACGTCCAACAAGGGAATTGTTCAAAGGTCAAAGGAGGAGGATGGTAGGAAATTCCCCATGCAAACCAAATGTAACCACCTTATAGTGGTATTTATTGATGTTGAGCAAACATATGTGTTACTGCAGTGCTAAATTTTTGATTGGACATGAATGTCTAACCAGATTCCATGCATGTGTAACTGCCGCCCCACTTTCTTTGTTTTCCCTAAATGGCGTCCTCCCAATTTGTGGAGTTGATTGCCCTATTTAGTTGGTAGTATAAATAAGGATCAGATGCTCCTTTTCTAGAGGTTGTGTGATCTGATATTGTACTTACATTCTTAGTTTTCAACAATACAGTTATACTACTCTTTTGTACTCTTATTTTATGATGAATAAAATAAAGTTATAAGTTTGAGCATTTGAGTTTTCGTTAGTAGCAAAGGATACTCATCCAAGGGGGCCCACTTGATGAGAAATCTATCTTTAGCTTAATTTAGCCTAGTTATTACTTTCTATTTAGTAATTAATTAAGAATCTAGCACTGATTGTTCCTGTAGCCACTAGAATTTCATTATGTGACTGTTCTTGCAGCCAAAGCAAACATAGTAGTTTTTTGTTTATTATTCAGATTTCCATTTATATCATGCATTTCAAAGCTTCGTGTAGTTGTTGGTTGATGTTCAACATTTATGTTATTCCTTTCCAATCAATTTACTTTTAGCATTGTGTCTTTCTTAGCTGAAGAATGAAAATGGCTACTTTGAGTTCCTAGTGCACATATTGTGTTGACCCATTTCAAGTTTGCATCGTTGGGTTGACAAGTTAAATGCACCTTCATGATGATTGAATGGATATTCAGTTTAGATGTCCAATCTTTGAATCACAACTGTAAGAGCTTAGTTGTTAAATCATTGTCGGAGGCCAACAATGTCCAAGTAATTCACCAGAATATGAAAGCACAAAAAAAAGTACCTAGAGAGTAATCTAGAAAAAGTGCATGGATGGTTGTGAAGAGCTCTGAAAGACCATCCTAACATCACTAGAATCACAAAAAATGAAGAAATGGGTCAAAAGTTATGAGCTCAAGATTGAAAACAACAACTTTGACTTCAACAAGTTATAGAATGTACCAGCAGCAAAAATAGGTGATGAGACCCACACCATTGGAAATTTGGCGGAACCAACTTTTCAATGATATCTCATTTGCCAAAATCTAACATCATATTCCCAAAATAAAAAAACACCTCCTTCAAGGCACAATGAAGGTTCAAAGGGGCCACTGCCAGCATGTTTGTATGGCTAACATCAACATGAATATTCAGAGAATATTCTTGCATGGTCGGGAAAAAAATTGGCCCCTGGAAAACATAAAAAGTCGAATATTCCACTAGAATTCCGATATATGTTCTTGTCGCCACTGTTGGAAAAAATTGTTAGACTATTAAAATTGCAGGTGATTGGAAAAATTTATCGCCAAGAAGGTTGAGGTCATAGGAAAAAATGTAGGGTAACAAAAAAAAATTCGATCAATGGGCGGTAATGAAAGCACCACCGGTGTTGAAAAGCTGGCGGATGACTTTGTTGTAGCCCACCGGTTGGCAATACAAGGCCGCTGGCTAGGGAGGTGGGGCTTGCAAGGCTTGCAACTTACAAGTACTTGTGATACCCCCATAAATGTGGCCTTTTTTATTATTATTTTTAAATGACAACTTTTTTAATAAATCATTTTTCTATCAAAAATCTAAATAAAAGAATTAAAAAAAAACCAACGTAGACTTGGAATTTTTGCCTTTTTTATTTGTGTGCATAGTCCATACAAGGGTCGAACGAGCCCCTGTAAAAATTTCTTACCTTAGAAGCTCTTGATGTCGAAACAGAGAAAATTTATAGTAAAAAATCATTGAGTTAGCCTCCTGATTCCAACAGTGAGGTATTTTTTGTGCCAAAATGCTCTGAAATCATAGCTACCCTTCATATCCAAAAAAAAAACAACTGCTTCAAACCCTCGTAAATCTAACATCAAGAGTCCAAATCAAGCCAAACAAAAGGAAAATATGACTTTCTCGATAGCTCTAAATCCCATGGTCAGGTCCTTTTCATGCCAAAATGCACCTAAAAATTGCCCACCTCAAAAAATTGCAAAAAAAGAAACGAAGAATCTAGATCTAATGCCTATAACCCTTGTTGAAGAAAAATCCTCATAAATCAAGGAGTTCATTGAATCCAAGCTATGATACCATGTTATAATTATGAAAAACACAAACCATAGGATCAAACAATGAACAAAGACACTTTTCACACAATAGATTTGCAAACAATATGTGCAATATTCCTCAACAAGAAAAAGCTATAGAATGAACCTCAAGAATCTTCAAGGAAAACAAGAGTCCTGAGAGGTTGAGAGTTTGAAAGATAATACAATGAGGATTGAGTGCTATATAGGAGCAACCTTAACTGGTAAAGGCATTATATTGGGATGAGTGTTAACATCACATGCGATGAGACAAAATGATCTAATAATAGATCACTTTAGTTAACATAGAAAAGCACTTAGTTAACTATATAAAGAACTCCTAAGTTTAGCTTAAGTGCATGAGAATAAATTAGACTAATAATTAATTAAAGATTAATTAATTATTAGCTAATGCATGATTACTCTAACAACTAACCTCTCTTAAAAGGATCAAAATTGCCAACGTATCATAGCAACCATGTGTAACCCTATTCGTTGCACACTGTAACAATTCAAAACAAACAATAAAGGAAAAATTATACCCAAAATGGATGTTGTAGATCGAAATATGTGCTCTGCAATTACTTCTAGTAGTTGGGAGACACGGTGCATTGAATAGTGGTAGGTGGAGAAGGTAGAATGTCAGTTGCACAACCATTTTCATTACCAATTTTCCTCTTGCAAAAATCTAAGTCCCAATTGGATCCACAAAAAAACCATTGACATCAAGACTTGTTTTTATGCCCAAGTAAAACATTTGCAACATCTAGATTCCATTGAAAACTACACATGTAAGAAAAAAAGGTCACCAACCAAATTTGTGGGAAAAAGACCTCCAAGTGAACAATGCAAGAAACTCCAAGGGACTAGTCACTTGTGAATAATATATCCAATTTGGATGAAAAGTTTTGTATATGATCTCTTCACAAGTGATGTTAATGGAAAGAGATGAGATAGATTTGGGGATTTTCTATGATGATTTTATGATGATGTAAGCAACGTGTGATGATTTCAACAAAATGTCGTCTATGTACGAATACAAGGAAATCATGTGGAATTGGCTTGTAGGAGAATTCAACTTCAAAAGGTAATTGGGCTTAATTTTTTATGCTCTACCTACTAGTGCAAAGAAATTTTGACAAAATACCACCCATGATTGATTTCTCAAATCGATCATAAGCGTGGGAAAAATGGCTAGGGTACAAAAGGGGAAGGGACTCAAGAATACAGATAACTACACATTTGGGTTCCAACAAACACAACATTAGAAGGTGGTTAAAATTAAGTGTACAATACTTATGCTATTTGTAAATTTTCACGTCTCTACATAATTTTTTTTAAAGTAATAAGATTTTCAAGTCATAAAAAAATATTTTTTAATCCTAATAACAATATCATAATTCATTTTTTAATGTTAATTTTTTGTGTAGTTTAACATTAAGATCAATATGTCAGTGCTTGTGACTATGAAACACCTTGTGAGGATGATTATTAAAAAAAATTAAAAGATAAATCAATTTTATAAATTTATTAATCATGATTTTTAGTTTATCAATAATTCTAATTACAATTTTTTTGAATGATAAATTTAATTATATGTTCAAATCACCATACTATTTAATGAAAGAACATCATTATATATATAATTTTCAATATTAGTGCTTGCACACATCCTCTTCTCAATATTTTATAAACAATCCATATAAATCTCCAATAAGAAATTAGAACAAAAGACAACCTTTCCTTGCTCCAACATAAAAGTTTATTTCCTTGAACCAATCTTAACCATTTTTAAGTTTGTTAATGAATCTCTTACAAATTTTATATAGTGATCATGAGTTTAAAGGGGGTTCTTGATTCCACCATATATTTCAAGGCATTTATTATTTTACAAGTTAAAAGGCCAATTTTTTGAATTGAAGCATGCAATAATGTTACATAAAAGAGGCAACCAGAGGTTGCCAAGAAAAAAAATATTACAAAGTCATAACCAACAACCTAGAAAAGGCTGCTATAATAGTCCAAAACAACACAATCTTGACACTAAAGAATAGATAACAACAACAATGTAAAAGTGCAAAAAATTATAACAGTTGTATCTATATAGAACAATTACATCATCTTATGTAGTTGTAGCAATTGCCAACAATCTTATCCAAGAGAAAGCTAGTAGTCATGTATCCATTGTGAATTCATTGCAACCGACATAAACCATACAAAATAGCAGTACTAAACTATAAATTTTAACATACATTGTAACTATATAGAACATAAAAAGTCTTTTTGATGGAGTTGAAGCATTTGATATTTAATCTCATCCAAGTGGTTGTTGAACTTCACCTTCTCTTTAGGCACCCCCTACAATTAAGAACACAACACAACAATTTGGAAGATAACATATGAGTAAAACTTTAGCATTTTTGCTTCTTGGTGCACATTATGTTTAGCAAAAACTTCCAAGCATCTACTTTTCCTTATATTTAGTAAAATAATATGTCTCATAGAATAAAAAATAACATTATTTTGCATTAACGATATCAAGTTTCCACAATCCATATCGTTTATTTTCTCAGATTTCTAGATTTGATTGTGTAGTGATTTTTCTCAAAGATGGCTACCTTGGTTGAATTTTGTTTAAGATCTACTTTCTTCTCTTTCCAAGGGGTCATTTATGAGCAAGTTGATGGTGTGGCAATGAGCTCCCCCTTATCCCCATGATTGGTAACCTTTTCATGGAGCACTTTGAAGAAGTGTCTCTTCATTCCTCCCCTCTCAAGCCGAAATAGTGGAAGTGTTATGTGGACGACACCAATGTTTGTTGGTTGCATGGCTTGGAAAAGTTAGAGGAATTCCACACTCACCTCAATAGCTTGTATCCTTGCATTTCCTTCACCAAAGAAATTGAATCGAACAATCAACTTCCCTTCCTTGACATTTTGCTTCTCAAAAATATTGATGGGTCCCTTGGTAGACGTGTGTTTTGCAAGGCCACCCATACCGATCTTTATCTCCACTCATCTTCTCATCACCACCCAAGCCAAAAAAGTGGTGTCCTCAAAATGCTATCCTTTAGAGCCTACCAAATTTGTGATGATGATCACTTAATCCCTGAGTTAAACTATCTTCATGTCTTCAAGTTGAATGGGTACTCTTCAAAGCAAATTTCTTGAGCCTTTAATCAAGCCAAAGCAAGTTTTGTCTCCTCTGTTAAACCCAAAATTCTCTCCAACCCCCCTTTGGCAACCCTCCCTTATGTTGATGGCATTTCCCAAAAAATTGCCAAGATCCTTCATAAAAAAGGTCTTTGTTGTGCTTTCAAACCCTTCTCTTCACTCAAAAAACATATCCCCTCTTGTAAAGACTCTAAGCACATCCTTCTTGACTCAGGAGTCTATAAGGTGGTTTGTTCATGTGGCACACCTTAAATAGGTCAAATTGGACACTCGTTTAGCACTAGGATCAAAGAGCATAGTGCTGACATTAGACATGAATGGGTTCTCAAATCTGCTGTAGCTGACCATTCATCTTCTACCAAACACCATATTTGCTTGGAAAACACCCAAATCTTTATATCCAAAGAAGATAATTTCTTCAAAAGGAAACTCAAAGAAGCCATTGAAATTAGCAACCACCCCTTGAACCTAAACGTGATGATGGTTGGAGGTCGAGTCAATCGTGGCATCCCTTGTTAGCCAACTTGAAATATCTCCACCCCCTTCTTCTTCTTAGCTCCTTTGTGCCTCATTCTAGCCCTTGTTCCCCCTCTATCCACCTTGCTCTTGTTGGATCCCTTTTGTCTTCTTCCCTTATCTTGGTTGTGTTTTTCGTTTTTAGTCTTGGTTTTTCTTATGCATTTTTGCATGTGTTTGTTTTTTTTTATCTCATTTTTTGGTCTCTTCCTATCCTATTAGCCTATTATTTTTTGGTCCTGTAGTGGTTTTTTGTTCTCATTTGCCTTTATGTTGTAAATTGTGGGTTTGTATGTCTTTGGTTTAATTGTATTTATTGTTTTATTTATTTGTTTTTGTATTTGATCATGTTGGTGTTTGTTCTTGTTTGGGCTTGTGGTTTTAAAATGTTTATGTTGTTTTTAGTAGGTTGTTTATAATTGTGGTTCTCTTTGTGATGTGCATTTAATTGTTGACTTAATTGTTTTGTATGTTTTTCAATTTTTTGGGTTTTTGTAGGTTCATGTCCTTTTGTTTTTGTTTAAGTCTCTCATTGATTTCTTCTTATGTTTTTGTGTGTCTAGATTGTTTGTTTTATTTTTGTTTGCATTTTTTGTGGGTTTTTGTTTTGTTTTTTGTTTGTTTCTTTATATATTTGTTTGTGCTCAATTCATCTTTTGTTCTTCTTTGTCTTCTTATCTTTTTCCCTTTTCTTTTGTCCAGTTTTAGTGGTGTTTTTATTTTTGTTATTTTATCTTACTTATGGCTTTGGTTTTTGGTTTTTTCTTAATTGTTTTTTTTTTTTGTGTTTGTAATATGTTTTATATGCTTGATTTGGCCTGGTTGTTTATGTTTGCATTTGTTTATTTTTTTAATTTTTATTCTCCTCCTCCATGTCTCTAATAATTAAACTATTCTTAATTCATTTATAATTATCCCATTTTGGCTTGGCATGCATTTTATGTTCTTGTTTGATTTTTTTTATTTTTTAATTTTTGGATTTTGAATTTTGATGTTTATGTTTTCAGTTTATTTAGGTTTATTTTTATATGCATGTGGTTTTGTGGTGTTTTTATGTTTCTGTGCCTTGTTTCTGTACTTGTTTGGTTTGGTTTTTGGCAATCATGTATTCATGGCCATTTATAGCATGTATATTTCTATATATGTTTTATACATTTTTTTTATTTTCTTGTTCCTCCTTTTACTTTTTTTTTTTTTGTTATTGTTTAAAAAATTTTGTTCCTTCCTTTTTTATTGTGCTTAGCTCTTTTCTTTTTTCTTAAGTTGCCCCTTGTTCTAGTTGGTTCTTCTTTTTTCTTCTCTAAGTTGTTACTTATTTTTTGTCTTTATTATTTTTAATTGTCATGTCTTTCTTGACATGCATGCATCCTTCTCCCCCCTCCTCATTTGGTCATTTAAGGCTAGTCTTGGTTTGCAACTATCCAATTCTCCCGGTGCTCTTTGTTTTTTCATCCTAATGATGGATCACTGAGTGTGATCCAAAATTTTTACTAATGCAAGAATCACTAGACAATCGAATCCAAAAATCTAAGAAAATAAATTATTTTGCATGCCGACTCCCAATAAGGCTTCTTTCCAACTTAATTTAAATGTTAAAAAATACCAAGAAGAAATTTAAAGATAACATTCCATTTCCTTTTAGCCCAGGCATAGCCCCAAAAAATGTGTTTCAAGCTTTTATTATACTAATAGAAAGGACATTTAACTGGTTGCACCATCATGCATCTTAACTAGTCACCAACAGGTAATTTGAAATGTAAAACTTTCCAAGTCAAATTTTGAGCATTGGCCTCAACTTTTGACCTCCAAATCTATGCACTAAACTTTCTCCAAGTATTTTCTTTGAGATTACATTTCCATTTCTAATTTAGCCTTGGAGTTAAGGATAAAGAAGGAAGCAGACTCAGATAGATTTTTTTCAAAGAAAAACAACCATATTGGACTTTGGACAACCACCACCAATCTTTGAAAGCATTGAATTGCAAGGGAGTACAAATTTTTATAACAAGATCCACGGGAACTAAAGATATCACAAAAATGACAAAGCTTTGATGCTTATTATTTAAACAAAATTTACTCTTAATAATATTCCATGCAACCTAGTCCAATGTATTAAAGTCCCATAAATCTATGAATTGTTGAATCCCTTTATTAAATAGATGAAGGGCATGTCTTGAAAAAGCAATAGTAAAAGGTTGTTCTTGATATTGAACCATTATGTTCCACCAAATGGATGAAGTGATAAAATTAAACCCATGTTATAAAGATTTGTTGGTGTGAATAAAGTCTTGTACCTAGTTAATTCCTTGCTAGGAGACTTAGGGGATTTACTCACATGTTAAGTTTACTTAGGTCCTAAGATTCTTTCTAGAATACTTAGTTGTCATGTCTAGATTTTATCTTTTACTAGGTAGTTATGATAAGTTGTGTCATATCATAAGATTAAGACACTTGTCATAATCTTATGTCATCTCATGTTTCACCTTGGCTATATAACCAAGGGTCTCTCATACATTATATATTCATTGAATTTTGTATTTGCATAATTGATCAGAGCTATATAGCCAATTCTAACATGGTATCAGAGCAAGTGGGGTGTCTTTGGTTAGCCATTTTTTGAGAGATCTTGATAGATATTGAAAATTTTAGTATGCTCTTCTCTTGCACCATATGATGATCTAGAGAATTAGAAAAAACTTGATATAAATACAAGAATTTAGGGAGTTCCTCTTTTTGGCTTTGTATTATAGGTTCAAATGGGAGCTTATTGGTGCAGATCTAAGCTCACCATTGAGTTCAAGGTGTTCAAGAAAGCCAATTTTTCCTTTTGTTTCATCCAAATCGGATATATGAGGCCAAATCTATGAGGGTTTGAAGCTAAAGAGTGGTTGCTATATCTAGAAGGTAGCTGCAATTTTGGAGCATTTTGGGTCAAATCCAACCCTACCATTGCATCCAAAAGGGCCAAAAACCCTAAGATTGACTATCAAGTTATCAAAATCAAAGAAGTTTGCTAAGAGCCATCAGTAAAAAAAATTCCCTCCCCGACCGTACGAATCGTATTGTCGCCATTTTTGCATGTCGTAGAAAAAATCGACCAATTTGGTTGAAAAATTGGGTTGTAGGTGCAAAATATTTTTTTATAAATGTTTTTGGGAAAATTTCATGTAGTTCTTTTTGAAAAAAAATTGTTTTAAAAATTAAAAAATAAATAAAATTTGCACAGTCTACAAACGTGCACAATACCTACACCATGGCCTTGAACCATGTGGTGGGTAGTCATTTTTCCTTGCAGACCCCACATAGTCGTTGTTGGCAAATACAAAAATTGATGATTGTTATTTTAATAAAACCAACAAAAATAATAATAATTGACATTGTGAAATATTTGGAATATTTTGCCCGTCATATTGTAGAAGATTTTGACCGACGTTCACTAGAGAATATTCCAGCGAAGTAAATAATATATCGATAGTGGATATTCTCCTTAAAATATTCCATGAAAAGATTCAGATTCCAAGCATTAGCCTGCAAAAGAATATTCCAAGGCATATTCTTTTTTGATGACCCCCTGGTTGTCAAATTTAACTTCACTATTTGCTAATGTTAGCCTGCGTCAACAATGACATCAACACCCAATTGAATTTTTTTGCCCCCTCTCCATTTGAATTTTTAGTTTGGAGGGAATTTTTCAAACTCAATTAACTTGAGCTCAAGACCTCCATTTTGCGAGATTTTTTTTTTATTTGGGGCAAAATTTCATGCTCTTTGTAGTGGTGTAGTTATTTGTTAATTTTGGTGTCTTTTTTTTTCCATAAATTTCATATTCTCACAAGTTTTGTTGCATCGTCGTAATTTTGGGAACTTCAATGTTGAGAAAGGATGTCTGAAACTTGCTAGCGTAAAAGGCTTCTGGCTATGGTTTATTGGGCTGACAAGTGAATGTTGGTGGGATGAAATGCCTAGTCCCCTCGATATCTTGATCAACACTCCATGGGTTGCTGTTAAGTGCTTCATCAGGCTGATAGGCACATGTTGATAGGCACTTGGCTTATCACTAAGTGTGTTTGGAGTTTGCATCGGTGGAAGCTTCATCGAAGAAACAAGTGAATGTCAATGGGATTGAATGAGTAGTCTCTTCGACATGCCAATAAGTGCTTCATCAATGAGACATTACAATGTCAGAGGGAGTTGTTGTGAAGTCCCTTTGCAATTCCAATGGACTATCAAGAAGGGACATTGGGGGACATTACAATGTTGGAGGGAGCTATGTTCCAATCCCTTCAACATTCTGATGAATGGCGAGAGAGGAAGTTTTGAGGAGATAAGAGAATGTCAATGGGACCTAAAATGTGGTCCCTTCGATAGTCCGAAGGAGCTTCATTGGTGAGACTTCGCCATATTAGAGGGAGTCATCACAGTGTCTCTTTGACATTCCGACGAGGCTTCATCGGCGAGACTTCACCATAGCAGAAGGAGTTGTTACAAAGTCTCTTCAATATCCTGATGGAAGGTGTTGGTAATGGTGAACAGTTGCAAAGGACTCTATCGAAGGGAAATGCATATATCATAGTGATAGTGGGAATTTAGAGAGACCAGGTTTCAAGTCTCTTCGACATCCTGGTAGAACTTCATAGAAGAGACGATAACTATTTGGTTCGGTATGGAAGTTGAAGCAACAACACTTGAGAAGTTTGAACTGAATGCCATAGCACATGAGTCATTGTATGATCAAAGCAATTGTAAGGAAATGTTGCCAAATTCATTATGTGAATAAACACCTGAAAGAGCATAACTCTGTAACTTGTATGTAATTTTCATTTTACTGTAATACAAGAGATCTTTGCTTTGGTGTGTGGGTTTTTTCCCGAAAGAGTTTTCCCACGTAAATCCTGTGTTGATGTTTTATTGTCTATTCATGTTTCTCATATGTGCATCTTAAATGAACTGTAATTGCAATTTTTTTGAAATATTTTATGTATCTCTCTCCTAAAGATTAGTATTAGGAAGGCGTTTTTTGCACTCTGCTTTCCTTTCATTTGGGAGCTTTGTTCTAACTCCTACAATAACATTTTTTGATGCAATTTTTTTTAAAGTGCATAATTTTTCATGTTCTTTTCAATGGTATGATCATATTGATCTAATTTTGTACCAAAAATTGTGCTTGATTTTGTGGCCAATTTTGGCATTTACATGTACCAAGATCAAGACCACTTTGTTGTTTTTTGGCAAGTGGCATTTGTACTCGCACTAATCATAAAGTGCCAAGCTCACATATTTCTAGGGAGTTCTTTGATTGAGTGAATTGGGGGGATTCTTCTTGTGGTTTTGGTTGCATTCCTCTTTATTTGTGTTCTTTCCTTCTTGTTTCATCATGGAGCCATCTACAATTCCACTTCTAACTTCTTACAACTATCCTAAATGGAAATCTAAAATGAACGAATTGCTAAGAATTAATAAGTTGTATAGGATAGTTCATGGGCTTGATGGTGAACCAAAAGATGATGTAGATAAAAATAATAAGTGGTTGAATAGTTGTGAAGAAGCCATTAGCTATTTGTGCTTGTATGTATCTCTTGAGTTTTGTTTCACATTGATCGCTTGGATACACTCATGGCTATGTGGACTGCATTGTCAAACTTATTTAGGGAAATAGATAAAATTCAAGGACATTTGTTGGAGAATGAATTAATAAGTCTCAATACATGTAATTTTGACAACATGTAGGAATTCGTCACCAAATTCAAGTCACTAAGAACACAATTGATGGATTGTAAAATTGAGAAATTAGATACACATTGGTGTTAAGTGTTCTTTCAAAGCTAGGACTTGAATTTTCAGTGATTGTGTCTACTTTCTATGCTACAAAGAATGTCTAACCTTTGAGTATTTTACTATGCAACTCACTAGGGATCAAGATAAGCTTATTCAAATGGGTACTTTGAAGTCTTCAAAATATCACGCCTTGATTGCAAAGGATGAGAAGTTTTCAAGTGGCAAAGAAAAGAAAAAGAACAAGCCCAAGAAGAACACACAATCTAATTCCATAGAAGAACATAAAGATTCCTCTTCTAAAGGGGAAACATATAAGAAGGAGAGGCCTACTTGTACGTATTGCAATAAGAAAGGACATGAATAACACTATTGTTATAAGAAGGATATTGATGAGTTGAAACATCTTCTCAAAAAAGAATCAGATTGATTTGCCTTCTCAAATGTCTGAATCACCTTCTTATTCTTCTTCAGAATAGTCTAAAAAGGACAAAGGCCATACTTCTACATCAAGAAATGAAGGGAATTCTCTTTGTGATTTTTCAAGTCATGGATCAAGGGGATGGCTTTTAGATTTAAGAGCATCTCAACAATTTACATTTTCTTCTTTTGAGCCTTGTACTATGTCTCCTATTTTAATGGGAAACAATACATGCATGAGTGTAATCAAGAAGGGGTCTATTAGTTTTTGGGACAACACTTTCTAGGATTTTGTGTGTGTTTCTCATTTGACGGGCAATCTTCTTTCCATATATTAGATTACACATGGTGGAAATGGGAGGATTGTGGAGTTCACACTCAATTTAGTCATCATTCAAGACTTGGAGAGTAGAGAGATTATTGTTACTAGGATGGTTGATCATTCATCTCAGTTGTTTACCTTTTCAAAATTTTCTTCTGATGGTGACACTGTTCCTTCATTGTTGATCACACTTTTATTGTGAACCATGATTCAAAGGACACATTTGGCTTTTTGAACTTGGTCATACTCACATCAGATCTAGTTCTTGAGTCATGTATTTCATCTCCTCCATCTACTATTATAGTTGTTGATTATTGTGTTGCTACAGATATGGCTTCTTGTGATTCAATGTAGTAGGATATTTGTTGTCTTTTTGATTTGGTTACTTGTGATGGCTTCTTGACAAATATTTTAGACTTGTTTGTGGATTCTCATATTTTAGATTTGGGAGGCATCATTGATTGATTTCATCTTCTCATTGATGGAGATGATCCTTCTTCAGTTGTTTCGAGGGAACAATCTAACCCTCTTGTTCATTCTCTACATGATCATCCTTTGTAGTTTTACACGAGTGTGGATACTTTTGGACAAAATTTAGAGGAGGCTTCTTTGTCTTTAGAGGAGATATTATTATCTTTGTATTGTGTTCTATAATCGACTCTACTAGATTTTGGATTGTCCTCTTCAGAAGCGTGGCCTAGAACTCTTGTTCAGAGTGTGTCGGCTTTCAGCATCGACATGGAGACACTTGAGCATGCTTCAAAGACATCATACATCATCTATCTTTCCTTATCTTCCTTTCATGAATGGGAAGATCTCTTGCATACATTCTTGGTTTTGTTTCTTTCTAAGGGAAGGAATGTTGTTCAGCGATATTGGATCATCTTCAGTATTCAATGTTCAACTTCTACTATTGCAGGAGACTCACCATTAATGGGGGGAGTTGCATGGTATCTCTTCTTCTTCTCTCTTACGGGATTTTTTTATCCTCATATGGGGTTTTGGCCTTCTCATGCATTGGTGAGAGCATTTTGTATTTCATCTCTCTTTTAGGGAGGAGTTTTATCCCACTTGGTTTTCTCCTTTTTCTCCGTTTGTGAGAGATTTCATTTGCATGTGTACATGGGTAGGTAACATGGCCTAATAGTCGCTACCCATCCTTGCATATTTGCATCATTTGCATAATAATGTACTCCCTAAGTTGCACTTAAGGGGGGGTGTTGGCGTGAATAAATTCTTGTGCCTTGTTAATTCCTTACTAGGAGACTTAGGGGACTTATTCACATGTTAAGTTCAAACTTAGGCCCTAAGATTCTTTCTAGAAAACTTAGTTGTCATGTCTAGATGTTATCTTTTCCAAGGTAGTTATGATAAGTTGTCTCATATCATAAGATTAAGACAATTGTCATAATATCATGCCATCTCATGTTTCACCTTAGCTATATAACCAAGGGTCTCTCATACATTGTATATTCATTGAATTCCATATTTGCATAACTAATAGGAATATGGTTTATTCTTGTCATATTAATCTTTTCTCTTTGTGCTTTCCATTTGGCCTCTAGATCTTGGGTGGAAATCCTCATGGCCAATTCTAAAAAGATTCACTTTTCCAATTTAAACATTTACACACCACCTTCCAAGCCTTCCATATGGATAGCAAAGGGAATTAAGCTTTGAGCTAAAAAAATGGAGCAAGCAAAGTTTTATCAATCCATCTAACTAAATGCCATTTATTTTAAATAGCAACTTATATGATTCGGTAACGAACCAATATCTTCCAAGGTTCGTCTCCAACAACCACTCTAACTATATATTTAGCATCCAAACAAACTCCTTGAGTTTTGGGATCTAACAAACCCAACCCACCTCTTGATTTAAGTTGGATGCAGTGCAACCAAGAAGTTGATTTAAAGCCAACATCATCGTTCCAATTATACCAAAGAAATTGTTTAGTGATTTTTATTAGATCCTCATATCCCTTCCTTGAAGGCATCCAACAAGAGGATTAATACACATGTGAATCCAAAAAATAGACAATTCACAACTTGAATCTTCCTTGTGAAGGACAAAAACTTATTCCCCCAAGAGAAAAGCTTATTTTCTAGCTTGTTGAGAAACCATTTCTACATACCAACTAGAGTAACACCTAGCCCAAAGGGATTCCCAAATAGCGAGAAATTTCTCCATGCTTAATTTTCTTCTATTATTTCAAGAATCCACTCCGAGATTAGGTCAACCTTCACCATAAGAAATTCACTTTTGTGATGGGTTGATTTAGAACCAAAACAACATAATCAAGTTTAAGTACCCCCATCATGTTATGATTTTCCTCTTTATAATTTTGGAGAAAAAGCATGCTATCATCTAAAAAATGTGAGTTAAGCACAACTGCATTATTAGGTATCAAAACACCCCTTATTAATTTCATTTGATTATACCTTTGCAGTAGATACCCAACAACATCAAGAACAAGCACATAAAGGAAGGGTGATAGTAGACAACATTGTCTGATTGAACGTTGCAAAGGAAAGGAGTTTGATAATTCTTTGTTAACAACCAGTTGAGCATTAACATCCATGAATAACATTTGAATGTGTTTGTAAATCTTGGGACCAAAACCCATCCAATGAAGCATTTTAAGAATAGAACTCCATTGCATTTAATCATGAGCTTTATCAAAATCTAGCTTCACTAATAAAACATTTTGACCTGATTGTTGAGCCCATTCAATAGTTTTCCATGCAAGAATCAAGTTATCTAGGATAAACCTCCCTCTAAGGAACCTAGTTTTTTTTAGCCTAACAGTCTCTTTCATCACTAGTTTAATTCTAGAAGCAATAGCTTTAGCAATAATTTTGTAAGAAGTGTTAAGTAGTGTTATAGGATGCCATCCAACAATAGATTCTTCATTTTTCCCTTTCGGGAGGAGTTTGATAAGACCCTTATTGATATTAGGGCCTAACAAACCTTGAGCTAAGGCCTCCAAACAAACCAGATAAAGGTCATCTTTAACGTGCAACCACATAGTTTGATTAAACTCCATTGACAACCCATCAATACCAAGGTTCTTGTTGGAAGACAGAAAAAACAACATGTTCTAAATCTATGAACTAAGATTCCCAACAACAAACGATCAATAGATTAGATCAAATGCAAGGTTAGAACCATGATTCCTCAAGAAATTCATTTGAATGCAAAAGAAAAGGAATGAAATGAAGAACACAACAAACTTAAAACAAAGATATCAAATCCTATTCTAAAACAAAGCAAACTCTTAATCTCTTGAGGGAGTTGGTGCCAATTTGATGTGACAAATGGCCCTTTCCCAACTCCAATGATGTGATGAAGATGATTGATGATGAAGAGTGATCCACTTGATGAAGACCTCCAATGTGCTCCAAGATAAAAACCTGCATAACCTAGCTAAGATTGGATGAAATTGGATGAAAATTGCTATGAATTTGAGTATAGTAAGCTTACTCAAGTTGTGGATGATAGAAATGAAGGATAAGCCTCTTATTTATAGAATATCAAGTTGAAGAGATGTCCAAAATGGAGCAATCTGGAACTAATTTTCAACCAATGAGAAGAAGCCACATGTTATCATGTGAATGGATGGAGGATGTGCAAGTTTTGAAGAATGTGTCAATAAATGCATAAATTTGAATTTTGAAATTGTTGAAATGACATGTAAGAGGGAAAGAAGGTGCATTGAATGCCACTTGGCTCAAGGAAAAAGGACTTTCTACGTGGAGTAAATGCCTTGTTGGAAGGACAAAGTCCACTTGGATTTTGAATTCAAATTTGAGGAATATTCCTTTATTATGCCTTTTGAGAGAAAATAAAGATTTAATAAATGAATTAAATCTATTTTCTTGTGCAAGTTGCAAAAGCTAGAGGACATGAGAGGAGATTAAATTAATCAATGTTTATTAATTTAATGAGAGATTAGAATGATGTGACATATTGATTTAGATTTATGGATTGATTTAAATCAAAATATGAGAAAAATATGATTTTAAGATTAATTAAATAAAGATTTTTGATTTATTTAACTAGGGAGATGAAGTTAGATTAAACTAAATAAGGTTTTAATTTATTTAATTTAATGGATGGACTTTAGAGATTTAATCAAATAAAAATGATTATTTAATTAAATAGGGATAATTAGATCGGACTGATTAATTTAATTAATAAGAAAGGATAACTTAATTAGATAGATGATTTATTTAATTAAGAGAGGAACATTGATGAATTTAATCAAATAAAGGTATTCGATTAAATGGTTAGACAGAGGGATGACTTAGGATGAAACAGTGTTAGTAAATCAGGATCGAGTGTGCGATATTAATCTGTATATTTTATGTCTACACTTCCATAGAAAGTTCTTGGTCCAAAAACCTACTGTACTTAGTATCCACCTTTTTGGGAATATCTTTGATGGATCTTCCTTAAAAAGCTTCTCATAGAAGTTTTGAAATAAT
Organism: Sequoia sempervirens; assembly: GCA_007258455.2. NCBI lineage: Eukaryota > Viridiplantae > Streptophyta > Pinopsida > Cupressales > Cupressaceae > Sequoia > Sequoia sempervirens. The sequence continues at coordinate 13,797 of VDFB02269851.1, read as the reverse complement.
CCCTTAACCTCTTCTGGTTTGGAATGCGCATGACCAAAATCATCATGAATGGCTCCAATATACTCCTTATGTTGATAGTTTAGAAATTTGAAAAAGTATTTAGAACCTTTATTACCTTCCTTGACCCAATGGAGTCTATCTCTTATTTTTGCCCCTTGTCCTCTATAAGAATCAATTTTTGTAGGTCTCTGAAGAAGCTATAGAAGATTGTAAGGCAATATTGGTAGGATCAACATTGAGAAGTTTCTTGTCATGATCAAGCTTCCCTTGTAAAGATTTCTCCTTACGTTTTTGCTGCCAAGATATTCTCTTACCAAAAGCATGAAGGAACTCAACACAATGAGAAATTTCCAAATACCACCACTATGTATAAGACTCCCCTTCGCTTGGCTTAGGAATAGAACTCCAAATTCCAACAAGAGAAACCACACAAGAAGGGCCATTTTCTAAATGATTAAAATCAAACTCTATTTTGATTCCACCATTTACATATGTGGTTATGATATGTGAAATGAAATAGATTGGTTTCAATTTCATAGGAGAAATTAACCCAATGCATAAAATTGGCCAAATTATTTCCATGGTTTTGTGATATCTTGAATTAAACTTTATTTCTATGTTGCGTGAAAATAATTTAATTTAATAAATATTGTAATATGAAAATTAGTGTGATTTATATTCAAGTATTTGAAATTGTATTAAGGAAATAACAATGTTTACAAACTCTTTTGACAAACTTCCTAAGCAAGAGTCATGCTCTCTTCAATCAACCCTAAGGAAACCGATTCAATGGATTGATTATGAACAAAGATTGAAGAAAACAAAAAACCATGCAACGTGCCTATCCATCATTAAGTACATAGATGCTTAAGTAATTATGAGTGTTCAAATGTGCTCTTTAAATGATGATGCAAAAATTAAGCGAGATCTTTGATTCGTGATTTTAGATATATTAATATGAATTGAGGTTTGTCCTTCTATACAACATCCTTTAAACAATTTGAAATATTGTGTGCCCAAGTTAAAAGGCAAGGACTAGTAGGAAGAGGAGGGAATGGGCTTGAATTTAAAATTTTGAGATTTGAATTTTAGAAGTGTAAGGGTTGGTTTTGTGTCATGATTTTGATCTAAGATAATGAATGAGAAATCTAGGTATTCTTAGGATGCAAGAAGTTGGGATCAATCAAGACCCATGTAATTTGTCAAATTTTACAATAAAATATGTAACTTGTATGCTAGTCGTTGCATGAAAACTAACTCAATCAAAGTGAATTCAATTCAGAAAGGAAAAGTGCAAAGTATTATAATCTTCACCATTACAAGACGAGCACTTGACTAATTCAAAGTCATTCTTAATGTATAAATTGTGATTGATTTTTCATCTCTTACCAATTTAATTAAAATAAGTTAGATCATTAAATAAAATATGTATTTGCAAAATTAAAAAAAAAATGCAATTTTTCTTTTTAATATTTATAAATTCGTCACCATAAAATATAAAAATATCATATTTTCAATTAAAAAAACACAACCCTTTTATGATCTCCATTGAAAAAAATAATTCCAATTTTATAATTAATTTAAACAGTAACGTCCTTCACGTGAAATAGACGCATCATTTATTTATTGTGGTTAACTGACAAAGCACTAAATGCAAAAGAAAGTAGGTAAATGCGTTAATAAAAAATTGTCATTTGAATTGAGGAAATAATAAAGTAATTTTTTTAATGCAAAGGTCACTATAGATAGATAAGCATTGCTTCAAATGCTATTGAATTTTATGTGAAGGAAACCTATAAAGTAAATTATAATCTATAGTGACCTTGGCCACGTGTAACTTAGTTTTAAAAGTAAATTTTTTTTTATGTTTTGTTCATATATTATTAGTTAAAAGAGGTTTATAGGTCAAATATTTTTTTATTTGTTTGTGAAATTGAATTAAGTAGTGTCCCAATTTTTTTTTTTCAAAATTACAAGGGATCAGACTTATTCTCTTATGAGGGACTTAATAGAATGCTAATTTAGATGTAAAATCTTTTATTGAAAAATAGGTCTATTATTCTTAAATTAAATTTAAATATGCTTAAAATATAAAGTGTACGCTTTAATTATTATATTTTATAGTAATTGGATACTATTTTAAGGAAATTGAAAAATATCATGATTATTAAAAAGATAATAATTATCTTATTAAAAGAAAAAGTTTAAAATTCTTTTAGATAAAAAAATTATGTATTAAACAAAGTATTAAAGTATATATATAATTTTTAGAGTGGGTAGCAGCATGGGATCATAGTCCAAAGTTAATTCGGTGGAATTGAGATAACAAAATAAATATATGGTCTTTAAAAAAGAAAAAAACCACAAATCAAGCAATTTTATGTTTTCTTAGAAAAACAACCATGAAATATGAATAGTGTATGTTTCTGGATTAAACTGTCTATTTTTTAAATATGTAATAATTTTTTAATCCTTAAGAAAAAGTCATTTTTTTCTATCTTATGAATGTTTGATTGTTAAGCTTAAATTGTTTTAGTTATTGAAATATAACGATACAACTAACTCTAATATAAAGTTATTTTTTCCTATGTCTTATAAATGTTGAGCTCCTTGTGATTGTTAAGCTCAAATTCTTTTAGTTATTGAAATATAACTATATAACTAACTCTAATATAAATGGAATAACTCTTATATCTCGTAATTATCTTTTAATTTAATCTTTTATCATATACCTATGCCTTTTATCCTTTATATTTATACATTTATTTTTGTCTTTTTATTTATATTTTATGGTTTGTTTTGTTTTCTTTATTATTTTTTACATTTTTTCTTATACCTCTATTTTATTGTTTTATATTGCCTCCCTCCTTCCATCTATCCTACCTCTCCTATTAAAGATTATTCTGCAATCCAAATTCGCATTCTTCTCTTCTTGATGATGGATCACTAAGTGTGATATGAAACATCAACAAAAATATACATAGTTTAATCCAAAAGCATACACTATTCTTATTGATGGTGTGAAGGGGGGAATTCACTACTTCCAAGTCCCAAGACAAACATGGTCTAAAGGGAGTGAATTGCCCTTAGCCACCTCAAGACTAACCAAAAGGAAATAGATTGAATAGGAAGGGCCATCTAAGCTCTACTTTTATGTTTTTTGAGAGAGGATTTCAAGAAATGGGCGAGCAAACCATAGAGGTCTCAAACTGTAAATTGATTGGTTCTTGGCTAGAGGATGCTAGCGTGTGAGACAAATGACAAGTGACACATTGTCGTCTCAGAGGCATGTTGGCATCTCGTATAGACAGAGCAGAGTTCACAAACAGAAACTCATAAGGCATGTTAACAACCCCAGAGTCTTAAACTAACAGTTTAACAATAAACAAAGAAATGCATGAAATGAAAGGAAACAATGAGAAGAATGCTATAATTGGAAAGACAAACTATCTAATATAAAATGATAAGAGAAGGAAGAAGAAGACCAACTCACAAAAGGTCCAGCCTCCTGTAAGCTCCTCATGAACATATTGAACCTACACACATGACAACAAAAAAGTGTCGTGGATGTGTTTTGGAGTTTGCCTTAGTCAAACCCCCATTTTGGTGTTTCCACCTCCACAAACAATTAATAGACCACAATATAGAGAAAATGCTAAAGAAATGGAAATAGACACAACTTATAGAATGCAAAGACAATCTAAATGCTATTCTATAAACAAGACAATGCAAGTAAACAAATGAGTTACCCTCCTTTCTATGTGCTTGGAGAAGCCGAGAGAGGAAGGAAAAGAGAAAGACAATCATGCCAATAGTATGAAGCTTGGAAATCTGCAATAAACAACGATGTAGAAGCAACAATAATAATGTAAAGCATAGAATGGGAAGAACAAGAGTAAGGTTGAGTGAATAGAAGTGATAGATAGTGAATGGATTGAGAGAGTATGAGAGAATGAGTTCAAAAGTATTTTTAGGAGGTAAGAGGATGTTTTCAGGCTGTCAGGGTTTGCAAGGGGTGTTACAATTCGTAGGGTGGAAGATAATGCAATGCCTCCAAAGTCCACTAAACCCGAAATCATGTCAAGATGCCAACACGACATGCATACATCTACGTGGTGCATGGGAGTCCCTGACAAAAATTCTCTCACCAACAAAAAATGACAAAGGCATGTGTGAAAGGCAAGGAAAGGGTGGAAGATTTTTGCATTGTCGGTTTATAAGGCTAAAGTGAGGTAATACTAAAAGAAATTGCACTAGGTGCAATTTTACGACATAACAGATGGATTATGGAAAATTAATGCCAACTACAACCATGAAATCATCAAAATAACATAAAAAATAAAATAGATACAATTAAGTTGTCATATTTCCTTTTTTTCAAGGATATATTTGTAAGTAAATTATTAGAAATTGAAATCTATTTCTTTAATTAATATTAAAATATCAAATGTATTATTAAAGTTAGAAATAGATAAAATAATATTTACTTATTTCCACCTATGCTAAGAATGTCATTTATTCATTATTATTTATTCATTTATCAAATATATTATATATTCATTTCCGCCTATGATAAGATGTCAAATATTTAATAAAAAAATGAATCAATGTCCATTTTATAAGAATTTAAATACTATATACAAATCTTAAAGCTTAGTAAATTAAAACACAAAAAAACGTGGAAGTGTCGCGCCTGTGAAAAAATGAAATTAAAACACTAAAAATCGCGGAAGTGCCGCGCCTGTGAAAAACGCGCCCTTTGGGCGAAGGGGGCTCTTCCTACGACCATGAGAGAAGGTGTCTCATCCAGGAGTCATGGCGTTTCACCCAGGAGCAAGTATTTAAGTGACGTCTTTGGTGGAAACAAGGGCATCGACGAAAAAAAAGCAGAGATTTCTCATTACGGGCGAACTAAGGTAAGCGACTTGTTCCTGAGTTTCAAATTTACTTGAATATTGCTTATGATCATCAGTAATCTACTCACATTTGCATAAACTAGAAATTAGAACTTCAATGAATGGAAATTAGCAAGATGAGAAATTAATGCACTCACACTTTGATAATTTAGTTGACCTGTTTTAGACATTATATGCAGAAACGAATTAATGAGACAATCCACTATTTCCATGTTAAAATAGAATTAATCAAAGTAAGAATTGTAGTAATTACATCATATGTTAAGAGTAGAATCAATCATGTAAGAAATGTAGTAACTGCATCGTATGTTAAAAATAAGTTATTAAATAACTTGATGAATTCACATAGTGATAGCATTTACAACTATTTTGATTAGCAAACAAACATGTAGAAAGTGAGGGGAAGGAAATCGTAGGTTGAGTAGGTACTAGTTCTCCACTAGGTATGCCACTCCCCGGATCGGATGACTGAGTCATGTCATCGGGAGCCAAGGGGGTGATATCCGCTCTTGGGCTTAGTGTGAGTATCTACGGGCCTCCTATGGATTCCTCTCCTCTAAACTATCACATGTTTGATTTGAAGGATCCTCCAACTTAGTTGGGAAGTGATGAGAATGGATGAGGAAAGCAGGTACAAGCGTATCCCCTAAGTACACCACTCCTCGGATAGGATGACTGAGTATCATGCCATCAGGAGCCAGGAGGGATGATATATCCGCTCTTGAGCTTAGGCAAGATTGCTTCGGGCGGACTTATCCTTATCATCCAACCCCCACTATGTTAAAAGGTCCTAAGACTTGGTGAAATTTGTTTCATATAATTAAAACTTATAGATCAGAAATTTGATTCATATAATTAAAATTGTAGAGCAATTTCCTTTTAATTAATTTGTAATACTTGTGTGGTAAGTAATAATCCTCATATACTTTATATTTTGTTATTATCTAACATGGTTGCAGGTCATAAACATAGATTCCTCATAGGGGACATTACATAAGTTGCAAGGATAACTCTAGTATTGGGAGGGGGTCTTGTCCAAAAAAGTTATCCTACTTGCCACTTGGAAAATCCCTAGTATTATCCACAAACTCCTACCCATCATGAGCAACATCCTCAGGGTCCTTATGGACTTGATTTAGAATAGACCTTGGTGGAGAAAAAGTGGGTGCCAAAAGAGGGAAATTTCCCTCATTAAGAGGGGCCCATCTACACCGGTGATAATATGCAGAGGAGCAATGGAAAGTAGATACCACCCACTTTTATGGTCAAAAGGTTGAGATTGAGGTTGGGCCCAACCAAATTATTGACCCGTTGGTGACCGTGGAGGCAAAGTGACCTAGCTCTTTCATGGCTTTGTAGATGGTGGTTGGAGGACTTTTAGTAGTTATGCCTCTAGTTCTAGCAAGGGGGTTTTGGCACAAGAAGGCAATGAAGGTAGAATCCTAACCATAATGCAAGGGGCATTCCCTTAATGTTCCAATAAAGTATATACATGTTGTTATTCCAATGCAACCTTGTCGGCTTGAATTTGAACCTACATGTGCATATTAGAGATCACTAATAATTTGGAGTGAAGAGAAAATTAGTATCCACAATAGAGTTAGCAAAAATAGTAGAAATTATTTATTTCCAAATATAAAAAATCCACAATTTGAAAGCATGCCACATAAGAGAAAATTCAACAAGAAATTTGGCCCTATCTCTTAGAAGGACATTATGTTAGGTGAACAATTTAAGCTTTAGAGGCTGAAAAAAATCATGTGTTCATTGCCAAGTGTTTTGTGCACAGGCATGATACTATAAAAGCGAAGAAGTATTTCATATTGCCCACAAAAAATAACATCCTAGGATAAAAATACCAAGATGTATCAAATACATACAAATTGGAAGACATTAATAGAGAAAGTTCACTAAGCAAATTAATATATAAAAGTTCCTACAGTAACACCCCAAACTTGGTAATTTGTCTAGTAAAGGTTACAAATACTCCAAATTTCACATGCTTGCTTATCCAATATTTCTCAATCTTTCTAACCAGGCATATCCAATCTTTAATACGTCTAAGAGTGTAAATTCCCCCCCTCATTCTTTACTAGTTTATGTTTAATATTTCCCAACTTTGTACCAACTTAGTTCATTTCATAGAACTAAGTTAAATCTGGATTCTTTGTTGCTTATCAATAATTTATTTCAAATTTGAATTGAACTAGATTAGTATATTGAAAAATGATGTAATCTTAGGTCAATATATCTCCCATTCATTAACAAATACTTATTTAATCTTAGGGCTTCCAAATTTCTACCTTTCTCTTGGTAAACCTAACACTCCTACCCACCTATTTCTACATTTTTGCCACAAACCAACACCCATCCACTTTCAAAACATTATTTTTAGGTTTACCTCTATCTTGGAGCATAATCTAAAATGTAGCACTATCTTGGATCTACCTCTATCTTAGAGTATAATCACCACAACATGAGGTGAAACTAGTCAAGAACAAACTAGCTAGATGTGCGGATGCAACATGGAATGATTTTGCACACCCTCTAGGTGTTGCCATGTCTCATAAGTATTTGTTCATTCATACAAATGCATATCCTTGAAACCTAAATGTAAACCTTCTTGAAGCCAAATTTTAACATAGTTTTGGGTTTGCACACTTGCTAGAGTAAAGGCCAAAAATTGGCCAACCTTGGTGTGAGAACATATAGACCCAACAAAATATAGAACATGGTAACGTTGACTTCACATTTGGTGAAAATTGACAACTAGAAAAAAAGAAACCCCTCGAGACAACAACACTTGTTATGATCTTGTGTCATCATAGAACACAACATGGCCTCTAGGATTTGAGCACTTGGCAATCATATGAGCTTCATACATATAGAGGAAACCTAAAACAACTAAGGTATAAGGAGTGTATGCTAAACCATTAATTTAAAAACAAAGAATTTATAGCTAGGTGTGCATGAGACACAAATAGTTGGAAAGGTTAAACAAATTGCAATTAGGAGCCATGTCTAAGCCAATAAAAATATAATTGAGCCAAATCAAGATAGATGTTACATAAGATCTTTGATTTATTGATATTCAAATATATAATTTTAAAATCAATCTCTCCATCGTTCGATTAAGGTTGGTTCAAAAACTACATAATTAAATCTCAATTAAACATTATGTAATTTAACACCCTACAAAACAACACCTAAATATAAGGTCTTTAAATTTTAAAAAACCAAATACTATTAAATAAAACATATGAACACCAAAATTAAATTTGAAAACCAAAACAAAGAGGCACAACATTTTTTTATTGGAATGAGAACTGAAACAAATTACAAATTACAAAGATTATATAGATTAAGTGTCATCCAACAACATAAAAAACAAGGAGAAACTACAACTAATAAGTTGTCCAACATTGAAGCCTAAAAAAAATAGCATTGAAATACAATAGACAATGCTATTCATAAGCATAAATTGCTACCCCATAGCAACAAAGAGAAAATGATAGCCGAAACAAGATTACATATAACAACTACTATATATCAACAAAAGTAAGACCCAATAGGGTCAATCCATAAAGCAAAACTGAGAAGAACTATTGCAAAGTATAGTTGATAACCAATCTCCATAATCTATAACCTCTAAAGCTAAAAGTTAAGCCACCAAAAGTAGCCATTCACAAATATCCACATAAATCTCCAATCTAAACTATTTTGTTGCCAAATTGGAAGTTTAACATTTTGGATTGTGGCTCAAGTGCACTGAGTTGTGTTTGAAGAACATCCATTGTCTTTTTGAGATCAGAATTAGCCTGAAGAGCCAATTGAAGAACACGAAACTACAAAGAAAGGTTTGCACATATGATCATTGATTTAGTTTGCAGGGAGTGAAGGGTGTTAGAGAAGACTGCCATACGTCTAAATCTCCAAATTTGCTTAAGGGTGACGTGTCTGAAGGTTTGAGTGATAATATTGTGTGATGCAGATAGACCAAGAAGAGCAATTCTCCAAGACCAAGTTTGAGGAAAAAGCACAAAGAAGTTGGAGAAGAGAAAGTTTTTGATATTTTGAGCATGGTGACAAAACCATAAGGTATGTTTGATAGTCTCTTTTTTGGAGCAAAATGGGTAAGCTAAAGAAGGAGAAATGAAAGAGAGTCATTCACCAATAGGGACTTTAACATGGAGAATTTTCCAGGCTATCAACTAGGCTTGAGCATTAGCTTTAGACTTCCAAATTAATGCATTTAACTTGTTCCATATTGATCTACTAAGTCCGCAATGCCATTTGAGGTTAAGCCAAAGAGATAAGGGAATAGAAGGAAGAAGCCATTTATACACCGGTCTGAGAGGAAATTCTTGGAATTTTTGATTGTTGGACCATTTCTAATCTTTAAGGAAATTGTCATGACATTGCGTGGATAGGAGCTGTAACAATTTAGGTTTAACTACTTATATGATTTATTGGATTGGGGTCCTACAAGACAAGGGAAGTCTAAACTAAATTTTAAGTTGCTACTAAGATTTCCAATCAAACATCAAAGGGTCCCATATGTCTCGAAAAACTCGAATACCTTTTTTAAAGAGATGTCTACCTTTGAGATTTTTGATAGTGGTCAAAGGACAATTGTTTTGCCGAACCAAGCAGTTCCACCAAATGGAAGAAGAGACAAAACTCAAACCATGGCTCAAATTCTGATAGTACCACTTTAATTTCTTGGATGTAATTTGCCACACTTTCTAGATGAAATTAAAGGAGACATAACCATGTGTTTTGAAATAAAAGGCACAACATAATTTCTTCAAAATAAGTTCCGTAAAAATGGAACCCATGTAAAACAATAGATCAAGTTGGGCGCCCACACCCCCTCCATTAAAATAAAAATAAAAATCCCTTTGCCTTGGCTTGTAAAGGAATTCCATGATAAATATTTGTCAACTACTTAAGTACTCATGTGCTGTTCCACCTTAAAGAATGCACCATTCCTTTCGTGTGAAGAAACAATCATAACAAACAATAATTAAAGTTGCCTCTTATCCTAAAAATAAATTTAATTTTTTATTAAAATCGGCAATAAACAATTTTTTAAAAAAAAAACACAATGCAATGGAGAAAAATAACAAACGATGAGTCCGTCCTTCCACGGTTATTATAAAAACAGTAAATAGAAAATAGAAAAATCTGGTGGATAGGGTCAAAGACTAAAAATCAGGGATCATAAACCCTAATCCTTGGGGAATAATATTTTATCTATTACATGCCATATTAAATCCCACTTTATCCGAGGTCACAATTGTAGTTTCCCATTGTCCTCATGTGGCGGACGCGAAATTTTGTACAAAACGGTTAATTTCTTCGCGTCCTATATTTACATAGAGAAGGGTAAAAGCTTGGTAATCTTGAGTAGAGTGGCTGACAATGGCGCTACGACGGGGAAGTTTGCTTCTCTTCTGCACTTTTGGTGTGTTGTTGGCTTCGATCGTCTCCGCCGATGTGATATTTGAGGAGCGATTCGACGGTATGTCACGATTGAGCCGTTTTAAATAAGATTTGGTTGACGAATGTGAAAACCACTGTGCTGTGTTGGTTTTGAGTTTCTGAGGGATCGATCTGAAATCCGAGGGTTTTATGACTTTCTGGATTTGTTTCTTTAGATCTTGTAATGAAATGTGAAATCTTTGATGTTGTTTAATTATTTTTGAGTGTTTTTGGGGGAGATTTGGTTCGGAAATGTGAAAGATGCGTGGTTAAGTTGGTTTTGAGTTTTTTTAGGGATTTTATTGATGAATGTGGATGGATGGGGTTAAGATGCGTTTTTACTGCTTGAGCGGAAGGTGTAGTGTCCCGATCTACCGTCTGAAGGTCATTTTTTAAGATAGCATACGGGAAAATTGTGTTAAATTTTGAAGCTTCTGTGAAATTTATGTGGCGCTGGGTCTTTTGCAGAAATATTTGCTTTTTGCATAAATTTTTGCCTTATGCGGGAATACTAATTGTTGTTTTTACATACATTGTGAAAATACGGTAAACTTTGATACTAAACAGAAATATTTACTTTTTTTTTTTTCTAATAATTGTTGTGGAAATACTGCCAAATTTGTATCTTTATGCAGAGATTTGCGCTGAAATTCTTATGGAATATTTTTGTTTGCGGGCAGGATTTTGTTTTTCGTAATGCTGCTTTTAGTATGTTTGAATATTTCATTATTTAGTATGTTTGAATATTTCATTATTTATTTTTGCCTTGATTGGAAGTGTTGAAGTTTACAGTATAGTGTTGGAAAATTATTTTAGAATAGTAACACAGTCTTGTTATAAGTTGAAGGGCCAAGTATGGCAGGATAATTATTAATATTTGAATTTAAATGTAAGGAAATAAGGGTACGGAAGCGTCTTATCAAAATGTAAAGTAAAATGTTAAACTGGAGCATGCATGGTTTTGCCAAATCATATCCCTGTCAAAATTCTATCAGTTTATTAACTAAATGCAAATTAGTCTCTGGGATTTGAGCTTGGCTGAACCGATCTAGTTTAGGTGTTGACTACCTGGTAAGTGAATTGTCGTACTTATACAAGTTCAGGTATAAATACCAATAATGCAATGGCGATGTTACTTATGTATGGGTTTAGAGATAAACAGTGTCTAAATAAATACGACTTTGTTGGACTGTTGTCTGATACATTGAATATGTTTTGCAAATTGGTTCTTGTAGCTGTTGTGAATTGATATGAAATCTATTTAATAAGAGACATCAAATTTGCACAGTCCATAATTTTGTATTCATACTTCTGGATAAAACTGTAGCCCAATGCTTAAATCTAAAAGATCCCCCCCACCCAATAAAAAAATGAACATATCCTTTCCATGTATCTAGATAAAGCAGATTCCCTATGCATATTAGCAGACATTAGTAACAACTAGATTTGTGAATGCTTCAAAATCCAGAAGCATTCATGAATGTAGTTGTTACTAATGTCTGCTGAATATGAATAGGATATCTGATATATGTATTACCCATAGTCTCATAGATGCATGGGATGAAAATATCCATTTATCTAATCAGAGTATCTTTTAGATGTAAGCATTTGGCTCAGAAAAAAAATATTTTGTCTCAGGATTTTATGATTCCATTTGAAATAGGGATTTGACAAATGAAAGTAGTTGTTTAGTGTGGTTCTACCAAATCATGGTAACATAATCATAGTTTTGGTATCTTTATATATGATATAACATTTGAACTTAGCCGTTTGGTGTATATTACCCATTTTTAGTCTTCAGAATTAAACATTGGGCTCAGGATAAGACATCTTGTCTCAGGATTTTATGATTTCATTCAACATAGGGCTCTGACACTGAGTCATTGTTTGATGTAGTTCCACTAGATCATGGTAACACAAGGAGAATAGTTTTAGCTTTCATAGTTTTTGCATTTTCATATAAAATTTGATCTTAGCTGTTTGGCATATATTCCGATCCTTGTTAATATCAGATTTTTTTGCCAATCTTCTTTCCCAGACTTACTCCATCTGCTTTTTGAGAGGATGTCTGGGTTTCAACAATTATTGGTACATGTGATATGAACTGAAAAGTGGGATTTTTAGGTACCAACCTCATTATTCTTTAACTTGTGATGTTTAAGGTATTCTTGTTATTAAGTGGGTAAACTCTTTCACAGTCTGTATTTTTCGTTCAAGTGAGAAGCCTTTCTCGGGATTCCCTTAAATATTTTATTTCTGGCTTGGTTTTGGTAGTAGGTGCAAAACCTTATGCTGCAATTGCTAGTGTCTCCTGAGCAGAGAATTACGGATTCGGCTTTTGAGGTCGCTAGTTGCCACAATAGTCACAATGACACCATGACCATCGACAGCATTTGTTTGCGCAATAAAGTTGAGTTTCTAGTTTTGGATCTGGGAGGCAGAAAGGTTGGCTAGGTTGGGGGTGCTTATTAGCCTAGTACCATCATATGCTTTGTTTGATTAATTACAATTACATGAAGTACACCCTCTTCTTAATAAATCACCATGCTGATGTGTGCCAGCAAATCAGCTTGGTAGGTTAATGATTTTGATTTTGTTGGCATGACATTGTAGTTCTTTGTAGAGGTCAAGGATGGTTACAAATGGAGAGCTTAGTATGCTACCGATACAGAGATTGCTGTGCTATGAATATAGATCTCATATTTGTGTAGGTTTGGGGAGATTTGATTGCAGGCTATTTGAGCTTTCTTAATGGGTGTTATTTAGGCCTATGATAGTTTGATTATTATTCAGTGCATCTGGTCATTTTATTTAACCCTAGTCTATAATTTGAGAATGTAGAAAATCAATTATCAGATTAATGAACAGGTACTACTATTTTAACCATTTTCATATTGCATTTTATCCAGAAATCCAACTAATAGCTATGTAGTTGTACTTGTATATGGCTAGTTAAAGTTAATGGGTTTCTTTTTGTTATTAGCCTAAACATAGGCATGATCAAAGTTCTAGACACTCCATCTACTCATTGGACTTTAAACATTGTATGGATTTGCAAGACCTTGAGGAAATTTAAAAATTAGGAGAAACTTTTATGGCAAACTGTACAATCATCCCAGTTTGGAATACCTGGCTGTTCATAGTTTGAGAACCGTAGATGAGTAATTATAATTTTGTGTTTAAAATTTTAATTTTTTGAAAATATACATTATAGAGTTTATTGCTAATGTCATTAGAAAATCTAGCTTTGAGTTCATATTTGTGTACTATTATTTCAGTTAGAGTAAATGTCAATGGATTGATTATTGCTTGCATATAGCTAACTTTTCATTTTTTTTTCAAATAGATGGCTGGGAGAATCGTTGGGTGCAGTCTGATTGGAAAAAGGATGAAGGCA
>VDFB02269850.1:0-35109 GCA_007258455.2 Sequoia sempervirens | reverse complement strand
ATTCCATAGAAGAACATAAAGATTCCTCTTCTAAAGGGGAAACATATAAGAAGGAGAGGCCTACTTGTACGTATTGCAATAAGAAAGGACATGAATAACACTATTGTTATAAGAAGGATATTGATGAGTTGAAACATCTTCTCAAAAAAGAATCAGATTGATTTGCCTTCTCAAATGTCTGAATCACCTTCTTATTCTTCTTCAGAATAGTCTAAAAAGGACAAAGGCCATACTTCTACATCAAGAAATGAAGGGAATTCTCTTTGTGATTTTTCAAGTCATGGATCAAGGGGATGGCTTTTAGATTTAAGAGCATCTCAACAATTTACATTTTCTTCTTTTGAGCCTTGTACTATGTCTCCTATTTTAATGGGAAACAATACATGCATGAGTGTAATCAAGAAGGGGTCTATTAGTTTTTGGGACAACACTTTCTAGGATTTTGTGTGTGTTTCTCATTTGACGGGCAATCTTCTTTCCATATATTAGATTACACATGGTGGAAATGGGAGGATTGTGGAGTTCACACTCAATTTAGTCATCATTCAAGACTTGGAGAGTAGAGAGATTATTGTTACTAGGATGGTTGATCATTCATCTCAGTTGTTTACCTTTTCAAAATTTTCTTCTGATGGTGACACTGTTCCTTCATTGTTGATCACACTTTTATTGTGAACCATGATTCAAAGGACACATTTGGCTTTTTGAACTTGGTCATACTCACATCAGATCTAGTTCTTGAGTCATGTATTTCATCTCCTCCATCTACTATTATAGTTGTTGATTATTGTGTTGCTACAGATATGGCTTCTTGTGATTCAATGTAGTAGGATATTTGTTGTCTTTTTGATTTGGTTACTTGTGATGGCTTCTTGACAAATATTTTAGACTTGTTTGTGGATTCTCATATTTTAGATTTGGGAGGCATCATTGATTGATTTCATCTTCTCATTGATGGAGATGATCCTTCTTCAGTTGTTTCGAGGGAACAATCTAACCCTCTTGTTCATTCTCTACATGATCATCCTTTGTAGTTTTACACGAGTGTGGATACTTTTGGACAAAATTTAGAGGAGGCTTCTTTGTCTTTAGAGGAGATATTATTATCTTTGTATTGTGTTCTATAATCGACTCTACTAGATTTTGGATTGTCCTCTTCAGAAGCGTGGCCTAGAACTCTTGTTCAGAGTGTGTCGGCTTTCAGCATCGACATGGAGACACTTGAGCATGCTTCAAAGACATCATACATCATCTATCTTTCCTTATCTTCCTTTCATGAATGGGAAGATCTCTTGCATACATTCTTGGTTTTGTTTCTTTCTAAGGGAAGGAATGTTGTTCAGCGATATTGGATCATCTTCAGTATTCAATGTTCAACTTCTACTATTGCAGGAGACTCACCATTAATGGGGGGAGTTGCATGGTATCTCTTCTTCTTCTCTCTTACGGGATTTTTTTATCCTCATATGGGGTTTTGGCCTTCTCATGCATTGGTGAGAGCATTTTGTATTTCATCTCTCTTTTAGGGAGGAGTTTTATCCCACTTGGTTTTCTCCTTTTTCTCCGTTTGTGAGAGATTTCATTTGCATGTGTACATGGGTAGGTAACATGGCCTAATAGTCGCTACCCATCCTTGCATATTTGCATCATTTGCATAATAATGTACTCCCTAAGTTGCACTTAAGGGGGGGTGTTGGCGTGAATAAATTCTTGTGCCTTGTTAATTCCTTACTAGGAGACTTAGGGGACTTATTCACATGTTAAGTTCAAACTTAGGCCCTAAGATTCTTTCTAGAAAACTTAGTTGTCATGTCTAGATGTTATCTTTTCCAAGGTAGTTATGATAAGTTGTCTCATATCATAAGATTAAGACAATTGTCATAATATCATGCCATCTCATGTTTCACCTTAGCTATATAACCAAGGGTCTCTCATACATTGTATATTCATTGAATTCCATATTTGCATAACTAATAGGAATATGGTTTATTCTTGTCATATTAATCTTTTCTCTTTGTGCTTTCCATTTGGCCTCTAGATCTTGGGTGGAAATCCTCATGGCCAATTCTAAAAAGATTCACTTTTCCAATTTAAACATTTACACACCACCTTCCAAGCCTTCCATATGGATAGCAAAGGGAATTAAGCTTTGAGCTAAAAAAATGGAGCAAGCAAAGTTTTATCAATCCATCTAACTAAATGCCATTTATTTTAAATAGCAACTTATATGATTCGGTAACGAACCAATATCTTCCAAGGTTCGTCTCCAACAACCACTCTAACTATATATTTAGCATCCAAACAAACTCCTTGAGTTTTGGGATCTAACAAACCCAACCCACCTCTTGATTTAAGTTGGATGCAGTGCAACCAAGAAGTTGATTTAAAGCCAACATCATCGTTCCAATTATACCAAAGAAATTGTTTAGTGATTTTTATTAGATCCTCATATCCCTTCCTTGAAGGCATCCAACAAGAGGATTAATACACATGTGAATCCAAAAAATAGACAATTCACAACTTGAATCTTCCTTGTGAAGGACAAAAACTTATTCCCCCAAGAGAAAAGCTTATTTTCTAGCTTGTTGAGAAACCATTTCTACATACCAACTAGAGTAACACCTAGCCCAAAGGGATTCCCAAATAGCGAGAAATTTCTCCATGCTTAATTTTCTTCTATTATTTCAAGAATCCACTCCGAGATTAGGTCAACCTTCACCATAAGAAATTCACTTTTGTGATGGGTTGATTTAGAACCAAAACAACATAATCAAGTTTAAGTACCCCCATCATGTTATGATTTTCCTCTTTATAATTTTGGAGAAAAAGCATGCTATCATCTAAAAAATGTGAGTTAAGCACAACTGCATTATTAGGTATCAAAACACCCCTTATTAATTTCATTTGATTATACCTTTGCAGTAGATACCCAACAACATCAAGAACAAGCACATAAAGGAAGGGTGATAGTAGACAACATTGTCTGATTGAACGTTGCAAA
Source organism: Sequoia sempervirens (assembly GCA_007258455.2). NCBI lineage: Eukaryota > Viridiplantae > Streptophyta > Pinopsida > Cupressales > Cupressaceae > Sequoia > Sequoia sempervirens. The sequence continues at coordinate 32,108 of VDFB02269850.1, read as the reverse complement.
GGAAAGGAGTTTGATAATTCTTTGTTAACAACCAGTTGAGCATTAACATCCATGAATAACATTTGAATGTGTTTGTAAATCTTGGGACCAAAACCCATCCAATGAAGCATTTTAAGAATAGAACTCCATTGCATTTAATCATGAGCTTTATCAAAATCTAGCTTCACTAATAAAACATTTTGACCTGATTGTTGAGCCCATTCAATAGTTTTCCATGCAAGAATCAAGTTATCTAGGATAAACCTCCCTCTAAGGAACCTAGTTTTTTTTAGCCTAACAGTCTCTTTCATCACTAGTTTAATTCTAGAAGCAATAGCTTTAGCAATAATTTTGTAAGAAGTGTTAAGTAGTGTTATAGGATGCCATCCAACAATAGATTCTTCATTTTTCCCTTTCGGGAGGAGTTTGATAAGACCCTTATTGATATTAGGGCCTAACAAACCTTGAGCTAAGGCCTCCAAACAAACCAGATAAAGGTCATCTTTAACGTGCAACCACATAGTTTGATTAAACTCCATTGACAACCCATCAATACCAAGGTTCTTGTTGGAAGACAGAAAAAACAACATGTTCTAAATCTATGAACTAAGATTCCCAACAACAAACGATCAATAGATTAGATCAAATGCAAGGTTAGAACCATGATTCCTCAAGAAATTCATTTGAATGCAAAAGAAAAGGAATGAAATGAAGAACACAACAAACTTAAAACAAAGATATCAAATCCTATTCTAAAACAAAGCAAACTCTTAATCTCTTGAGGGAGTTGGTGCCAATTTGATGTGACAAATGGCCCTTTCCCAACTCCAATGATGTGATGAAGATGATTGATGATGAAGAGTGATCCACTTGATGAAGACCTCCAATGTGCTCCAAGATAAAAACCTGCATAACCTAGCTAAGATTGGATGAAATTGGATGAAAATTGCTATGAATTTGAGTATAGTAAGCTTACTCAAGTTGTGGATGATAGAAATGAAGGATAAGCCTCTTATTTATAGAATATCAAGTTGAAGAGATGTCCAAAATGGAGCAATCTGGAACTAATTTTCAACCAATGAGAAGAAGCCACATGTTATCATGTGAATGGATGGAGGATGTGCAAGTTTTGAAGAATGTGTCAATAAATGCATAAATTTGAATTTTGAAATTGTTGAAATGACATGTAAGAGGGAAAGAAGGTGCATTGAATGCCACTTGGCTCAAGGAAAAAGGACTTTCTACGTGGAGTAAATGCCTTGTTGGAAGGACAAAGTCCACTTGGATTTTGAATTCAAATTTGAGGAATATTCCTTTATTATGCCTTTTGAGAGAAAATAAAGATTTAATAAATGAATTAAATCTATTTTCTTGTGCAAGTTGCAAAAGCTAGAGGACATGAGAGGAGATTAAATTAATCAATGTTTATTAATTTAATGAGAGATTAGAATGATGTGACATATTGATTTAGATTTATGGATTGATTTAAATCAAAATATGAGAAAAATATGATTTTAAGATTAATTAAATAAAGATTTTTGATTTATTTAACTAGGGAGATGAAGTTAGATTAAACTAAATAAGGTTTTAATTTATTTAATTTAATGGATGGACTTTAGAGATTTAATCAAATAAAAATGATTATTTAATTAAATAGGGATAATTAGATCGGACTGATTAATTTAATTAATAAGAAAGGATAACTTAATTAGATAGATGATTTATTTAATTAAGAGAGGAACATTGATGAATTTAATCAAATAAAGGTATTCGATTAAATGGTTAGACAGAGGGATGACTTAGGATGAAACAGTGTTAGTAAATCAGGATCGAGTGTGCGATATTAATCTGTATATTTTATGTCTACACTTCCATAGAAAGTTCTTGGTCCAAAAACCTACTGTACTTAGTATCCACCTTTTTGGGAATATCTTTGATGGATCTTCCTTAAAAAGCTTCTCATAGAAGTTTTGAAATAATCCCTTAACCTCTTCTGGTTTGGAATGCGCATGACCAAAATCATCATGAATGGCTCCAATATACTCCTTATGTTGATAGTTTAGAAATTTGAAAAAGTATTTAGAACCTTTATTACCTTCCTTGACCCAATGGAGTCTATCTCTTATTTTTGCCCCTTGTCCTCTATAAGAATCAATTTTTGTAGGTCTCTGAAGAAGCTATAGAAGATTGTAAGGCAATATTGGTAGGATCAACATTGAGAAGTTTCTTGTCATGATCAAGCTTCCCTTGTAAAGATTTCTCCTTACGTTTTTGCTGCCAAGATATTCTCTTACCAAAAGCATGAAGGAACTCAACACAATGAGAAATTTCCAAATACCACCACTATGTATAAGACTCCCCTTCGCTTGGCTTAGGAATAGAACTCCAAATTCCAACAAGAGAAACCACACAAGAAGGGCCATTTTCTAAATGATTAAAATCAAACTCTATTTTGATTCCACCATTTACATATGTGGTTATGATATGTGAAATGAAATAGATTGGTTTCAATTTCATAGGAGAAATTAACCCAATGCATAAAATTGGCCAAATTATTTCCATGGTTTTGTGATATCTTGAATTAAACTTTATTTCTATGTTGCGTGAAAATAATTTAATTTAATAAATATTGTAATATGAAAATTAGTGTGATTTATATTCAAGTATTTGAAATTGTATTAAGGAAATAACAATGTTTACAAACTCTTTTGACAAACTTCCTAAGCAAGAGTCATGCTCTCTTCAATCAACCCTAAGGAAACCGATTCAATGGATTGATTATGAACAAAGATTGAAGAAAACAAAAAACCATGCAACGTGCCTATCCATCATTAAGTACATAGATGCTTAAGTAATTATGAGTGTTCAAATGTGCTCTTTAAATGATGATGCAAAAATTAAGCGAGATCTTTGATTCGTGATTTTAGATATATTAATATGAATTGAGGTTTGTCCTTCTATACAACATCCTTTAAACAATTTGAAATATTGTGTGCCCAAGTTAAAAGGCAAGGACTAGTAGGAAGAGGAGGGAATGGGCTTGAATTTAAAATTTTGAGATTTGAATTTTAGAAGTGTAAGGGTTGGTTTTGTGTCATGATTTTGATCTAAGATAATGAATGAGAAATCTAGGTATTCTTAGGATGCAAGAAGTTGGGATCAATCAAGACCCATGTAATTTGTCAAATTTTACAATAAAATATGTAACTTGTATGCTAGTCGTTGCATGAAAACTAACTCAATCAAAGTGAATTCAATTCAGAAAGGAAAAGTGCAAAGTATTATAATCTTCACCATTACAAGACGAGCACTTGACTAATTCAAAGTCATTCTTAATGTATAAATTGTGATTGATTTTTCATCTCTTACCAATTTAATTAAAATAAGTTAGATCATTAAATAAAATATGTATTTGCAAAATTAAAAAAAAAATGCAATTTTTCTTTTTAATATTTATAAATTCGTCACCATAAAATATAAAAATATCATATTTTCAATTAAAAAAACACAACCCTTTTATGATCTCCATTGAAAAAAATAATTCCAATTTTATAATTAATTTAAACAGTAACGTCCTTCACGTGAAATAGACGCATCATTTATTTATTGTGGTTAACTGACAAAGCACTAAATGCAAAAGAAAGTAGGTAAATGCGTTAATAAAAAATTGTCATTTGAATTGAGGAAATAATAAAGTAATTTTTTTAATGCAAAGGTCACTATAGATAGATAAGCATTGCTTCAAATGCTATTGAATTTTATGTGAAGGAAACCTATAAAGTAAATTATAATCTATAGTGACCTTGGCCACGTGTAACTTAGTTTTAAAAGTAAATTTTTTTTTATGTTTTGTTCATATATTATTAGTTAAAAGAGGTTTATAGGTCAAATATTTTTTTATTTGTTTGTGAAATTGAATTAAGTAGTGTCCCAATTTTTTTTTTTCAAAATTACAAGGGATCAGACTTATTCTCTTATGAGGGACTTAATAGAATGCTAATTTAGATGTAAAATCTTTTATTGAAAAATAGGTCTATTATTCTTAAATTAAATTTAAATATGCTTAAAATATAAAGTGTACGCTTTAATTATTATATTTTATAGTAATTGGATACTATTTTAAGGAAATTGAAAAATATCATGATTATTAAAAAGATAATAATTATCTTATTAAAAGAAAAAGTTTAAAATTCTTTTAGATAAAAAAATTATGTATTAAACAAAGTATTAAAGTATATATATAATTTTTAGAGTGGGTAGCAGCATGGGATCATAGTCCAAAGTTAATTCGGTGGAATTGAGATAACAAAATAAATATATGGTCTTTAAAAAAGAAAAAAACCACAAATCAAGCAATTTTATGTTTTCTTAGAAAAACAACCATGAAATATGAATAGTGTATGTTTCTGGATTAAACTGTCTATTTTTTAAATATGTAATAATTTTTTAATCCTTAAGAAAAAGTCATTTTTTTCTATCTTATGAATGTTTGATTGTTAAGCTTAAATTGTTTTAGTTATTGAAATATAACGATACAACTAACTCTAATATAAAGTTATTTTTTCCTATGTCTTATAAATGTTGAGCTCCTTGTGATTGTTAAGCTCAAATTCTTTTAGTTATTGAAATATAACTATATAACTAACTCTAATATAAATGGAATAACTCTTATATCTCGTAATTATCTTTTAATTTAATCTTTTATCATATACCTATGCCTTTTATCCTTTATATTTATACATTTATTTTTGTCTTTTTATTTATATTTTATGGTTTGTTTTGTTTTCTTTATTATTTTTTACATTTTTTCTTATACCTCTATTTTATTGTTTTATATTGCCTCCCTCCTTCCATCTATCCTACCTCTCCTATTAAAGATTATTCTGCAATCCAAATTCGCATTCTTCTCTTCTTGATGATGGATCACTAAGTGTGATATGAAACATCAACAAAAATATACATAGTTTAATCCAAAAGCATACACTATTCTTATTGATGGTGTGAAGGGGGGAATTCACTACTTCCAAGTCCCAAGACAAACATGGTCTAAAGGGAGTGAATTGCCCTTAGCCACCTCAAGACTAACCAAAAGGAAATAGATTGAATAGGAAGGGCCATCTAAGCTCTACTTTTATGTTTTTTGAGAGAGGATTTCAAGAAATGGGCGAGCAAACCATAGAGGTCTCAAACTGTAAATTGATTGGTTCTTGGCTAGAGGATGCTAGCGTGTGAGACAAATGACAAGTGACACATTGTCGTCTCAGAGGCATGTTGGCATCTCGTATAGACAGAGCAGAGTTCACAAACAGAAACTCATAAGGCATGTTAACAACCCCAGAGTCTTAAACTAACAGTTTAACAATAAACAAAGAAATGCATGAAATGAAAGGAAACAATGAGAAGAATGCTATAATTGGAAAGACAAACTATCTAATATAAAATGATAAGAGAAGGAAGAAGAAGACCAACTCACAAAAGGTCCAGCCTCCTGTAAGCTCCTCATGAACATATTGAACCTACACACATGACAACAAAAAAGTGTCGTGGATGTGTTTTGGAGTTTGCCTTAGTCAAACCCCCATTTTGGTGTTTCCACCTCCACAAACAATTAATAGACCACAATATAGAGAAAATGCTAAAGAAATGGAAATAGACACAACTTATAGAATGCAAAGACAATCTAAATGCTATTCTATAAACAAGACAATGCAAGTAAACAAATGAGTTACCCTCCTTTCTATGTGCTTGGAGAAGCCGAGAGAGGAAGGAAAAGAGAAAGACAATCATGCCAATAGTATGAAGCTTGGAAATCTGCAATAAACAACGATGTAGAAGCAACAATAATAATGTAAAGCATAGAATGGGAAGAACAAGAGTAAGGTTGAGTGAATAGAAGTGATAGATAGTGAATGGATTGAGAGAGTATGAGAGAATGAGTTCAAAAGTATTTTTAGGAGGTAAGAGGATGTTTTCAGGCTGTCAGGGTTTGCAAGGGGTGTTACAATTCGTAGGGTGGAAGATAATGCAATGCCTCCAAAGTCCACTAAACCCGAAATCATGTCAAGATGCCAACACGACATGCATACATCTACGTGGTGCATGGGAGTCCCTGACAAAAATTCTCTCACCAACAAAAAATGACAAAGGCATGTGTGAAAGGCAAGGAAAGGGTGGAAGATTTTTGCATTGTCGGTTTATAAGGCTAAAGTGAGGTAATACTAAAAGAAATTGCACTAGGTGCAATTTTACGACATAACAGATGGATTATGGAAAATTAATGCCAACTACAACCATGAAATCATCAAAATAACATAAAAAATAAAATAGATACAATTAAGTTGTCATATTTCCTTTTTTTCAAGGATATATTTGTAAGTAAATTATTAGAAATTGAAATCTATTTCTTTAATTAATATTAAAATATCAAATGTATTATTAAAGTTAGAAATAGATAAAATAATATTTACTTATTTCCACCTATGCTAAGAATGTCATTTATTCATTATTATTTATTCATTTATCAAATATATTATATATTCATTTCCGCCTATGATAAGATGTCAAATATTTAATAAAAAAATGAATCAATGTCCATTTTATAAGAATTTAAATACTATATACAAATCTTAAAGCTTAGTAAATTAAAACACAAAAAAACGTGGAAGTGTCGCGCCTGTGAAAAAATGAAATTAAAACACTAAAAATCGCGGAAGTGCCGCGCCTGTGAAAAACGCGCCCTTTGGGCGAAGGGGGCTCTTCCTACGACCATGAGAGAAGGTGTCTCATCCAGGAGTCATGGCGTTTCACCCAGGAGCAAGTATTTAAGTGACGTCTTTGGTGGAAACAAGGGCATCGACGAAAAAAAAGCAGAGATTTCTCATTACGGGCGAACTAAGGTAAGCGACTTGTTCCTGAGTTTCAAATTTACTTGAATATTGCTTATGATCATCAGTAATCTACTCACATTTGCATAAACTAGAAATTAGAACTTCAATGAATGGAAATTAGCAAGATGAGAAATTAATGCACTCACACTTTGATAATTTAGTTGACCTGTTTTAGACATTATATGCAGAAACGAATTAATGAGACAATCCACTATTTCCATGTTAAAATAGAATTAATCAAAGTAAGAATTGTAGTAATTACATCATATGTTAAGAGTAGAATCAATCATGTAAGAAATGTAGTAACTGCATCGTATGTTAAAAATAAGTTATTAAATAACTTGATGAATTCACATAGTGATAGCATTTACAACTATTTTGATTAGCAAACAAACATGTAGAAAGTGAGGGGAAGGAAATCGTAGGTTGAGTAGGTACTAGTTCTCCACTAGGTATGCCACTCCCCGGATCGGATGACTGAGTCATGTCATCGGGAGCCAAGGGGGTGATATCCGCTCTTGGGCTTAGTGTGAGTATCTACGGGCCTCCTATGGATTCCTCTCCTCTAAACTATCACATGTTTGATTTGAAGGATCCTCCAACTTAGTTGGGAAGTGATGAGAATGGATGAGGAAAGCAGGTACAAGCGTATCCCCTAAGTACACCACTCCTCGGATAGGATGACTGAGTATCATGCCATCAGGAGCCAGGAGGGATGATATATCCGCTCTTGAGCTTAGGCAAGATTGCTTCGGGCGGACTTATCCTTATCATCCAACCCCCACTATGTTAAAAGGTCCTAAGACTTGGTGAAATTTGTTTCATATAATTAAAACTTATAGATCAGAAATTTGATTCATATAATTAAAATTGTAGAGCAATTTCCTTTTAATTAATTTGTAATACTTGTGTGGTAAGTAATAATCCTCATATACTTTATATTTTGTTATTATCTAACATGGTTGCAGGTCATAAACATAGATTCCTCATAGGGGACATTACATAAGTTGCAAGGATAACTCTAGTATTGGGAGGGGGTCTTGTCCAAAAAAGTTATCCTACTTGCCACTTGGAAAATCCCTAGTATTATCCACAAACTCCTACCCATCATGAGCAACATCCTCAGGGTCCTTATGGACTTGATTTAGAATAGACCTTGGTGGAGAAAAAGTGGGTGCCAAAAGAGGGAAATTTCCCTCATTAAGAGGGGCCCATCTACACCGGTGATAATATGCAGAGGAGCAATGGAAAGTAGATACCACCCACTTTTATGGTCAAAAGGTTGAGATTGAGGTTGGGCCCAACCAAATTATTGACCCGTTGGTGACCGTGGAGGCAAAGTGACCTAGCTCTTTCATGGCTTTGTAGATGGTGGTTGGAGGACTTTTAGTAGTTATGCCTCTAGTTCTAGCAAGGGGGTTTTGGCACAAGAAGGCAATGAAGGTAGAATCCTAACCATAATGCAAGGGGCATTCCCTTAATGTTCCAATAAAGTATATACATGTTGTTATTCCAATGCAACCTTGTCGGCTTGAATTTGAACCTACATGTGCATATTAGAGATCACTAATAATTTGGAGTGAAGAGAAAATTAGTATCCACAATAGAGTTAGCAAAAATAGTAGAAATTATTTATTTCCAAATATAAAAAATCCACAATTTGAAAGCATGCCACATAAGAGAAAATTCAACAAGAAATTTGGCCCTATCTCTTAGAAGGACATTATGTTAGGTGAACAATTTAAGCTTTAGAGGCTGAAAAAAATCATGTGTTCATTGCCAAGTGTTTTGTGCACAGGCATGATACTATAAAAGCGAAGAAGTATTTCATATTGCCCACAAAAAATAACATCCTAGGATAAAAATACCAAGATGTATCAAATACATACAAATTGGAAGACATTAATAGAGAAAGTTCACTAAGCAAATTAATATATAAAAGTTCCTACAGTAACACCCCAAACTTGGTAATTTGTCTAGTAAAGGTTACAAATACTCCAAATTTCACATGCTTGCTTATCCAATATTTCTCAATCTTTCTAACCAGGCATATCCAATCTTTAATACGTCTAAGAGTGTAAATTCCCCCCCTCATTCTTTACTAGTTTATGTTTAATATTTCCCAACTTTGTACCAACTTAGTTCATTTCATAGAACTAAGTTAAATCTGGATTCTTTGTTGCTTATCAATAATTTATTTCAAATTTGAATTGAACTAGATTAGTATATTGAAAAATGATGTAATCTTAGGTCAATATATCTCCCATTCATTAACAAATACTTATTTAATCTTAGGGCTTCCAAATTTCTACCTTTCTCTTGGTAAACCTAACACTCCTACCCACCTATTTCTACATTTTTGCCACAAACCAACACCCATCCACTTTCAAAACATTATTTTTAGGTTTACCTCTATCTTGGAGCATAATCTAAAATGTAGCACTATCTTGGATCTACCTCTATCTTAGAGTATAATCACCACAACATGAGGTGAAACTAGTCAAGAACAAACTAGCTAGATGTGCGGATGCAACATGGAATGATTTTGCACACCCTCTAGGTGTTGCCATGTCTCATAAGTATTTGTTCATTCATACAAATGCATATCCTTGAAACCTAAATGTAAACCTTCTTGAAGCCAAATTTTAACATAGTTTTGGGTTTGCACACTTGCTAGAGTAAAGGCCAAAAATTGGCCAACCTTGGTGTGAGAACATATAGACCCAACAAAATATAGAACATGGTAACGTTGACTTCACATTTGGTGAAAATTGACAACTAGAAAAAAAGAAACCCCTCGAGACAACAACACTTGTTATGATCTTGTGTCATCATAGAACACAACATGGCCTCTAGGATTTGAGCACTTGGCAATCATATGAGCTTCATACATATAGAGGAAACCTAAAACAACTAAGGTATAAGGAGTGTATGCTAAACCATTAATTTAAAAACAAAGAATTTATAGCTAGGTGTGCATGAGACACAAATAGTTGGAAAGGTTAAACAAATTGCAATTAGGAGCCATGTCTAAGCCAATAAAAATATAATTGAGCCAAATCAAGATAGATGTTACATAAGATCTTTGATTTATTGATATTCAAATATATAATTTTAAAATCAATCTCTCCATCGTTCGATTAAGGTTGGTTCAAAAACTACATAATTAAATCTCAATTAAACATTATGTAATTTAACACCCTACAAAACAACACCTAAATATAAGGTCTTTAAATTTTAAAAAACCAAATACTATTAAATAAAACATATGAACACCAAAATTAAATTTGAAAACCAAAACAAAGAGGCACAACATTTTTTTATTGGAATGAGAACTGAAACAAATTACAAATTACAAAGATTATATAGATTAAGTGTCATCCAACAACATAAAAAACAAGGAGAAACTACAACTAATAAGTTGTCCAACATTGAAGCCTAAAAAAAATAGCATTGAAATACAATAGACAATGCTATTCATAAGCATAAATTGCTACCCCATAGCAACAAAGAGAAAATGATAGCCGAAACAAGATTACATATAACAACTACTATATATCAACAAAAGTAAGACCCAATAGGGTCAATCCATAAAGCAAAACTGAGAAGAACTATTGCAAAGTATAGTTGATAACCAATCTCCATAATCTATAACCTCTAAAGCTAAAAGTTAAGCCACCAAAAGTAGCCATTCACAAATATCCACATAAATCTCCAATCTAAACTATTTTGTTGCCAAATTGGAAGTTTAACATTTTGGATTGTGGCTCAAGTGCACTGAGTTGTGTTTGAAGAACATCCATTGTCTTTTTGAGATCAGAATTAGCCTGAAGAGCCAATTGAAGAACACGAAACTACAAAGAAAGGTTTGCACATATGATCATTGATTTAGTTTGCAGGGAGTGAAGGGTGTTAGAGAAGACTGCCATACGTCTAAATCTCCAAATTTGCTTAAGGGTGACGTGTCTGAAGGTTTGAGTGATAATATTGTGTGATGCAGATAGACCAAGAAGAGCAATTCTCCAAGACCAAGTTTGAGGAAAAAGCACAAAGAAGTTGGAGAAGAGAAAGTTTTTGATATTTTGAGCATGGTGACAAAACCATAAGGTATGTTTGATAGTCTCTTTTTTGGAGCAAAATGGGTAAGCTAAAGAAGGAGAAATGAAAGAGAGTCATTCACCAATAGGGACTTTAACATGGAGAATTTTCCAGGCTATCAACTAGGCTTGAGCATTAGCTTTAGACTTCCAAATTAATGCATTTAACTTGTTCCATATTGATCTACTAAGTCCGCAATGCCATTTGAGGTTAAGCCAAAGAGATAAGGGAATAGAAGGAAGAAGCCATTTATACACCGGTCTGAGAGGAAATTCTTGGAATTTTTGATTGTTGGACCATTTCTAATCTTTAAGGAAATTGTCATGACATTGCGTGGATAGGAGCTGTAACAATTTAGGTTTAACTACTTATATGATTTATTGGATTGGGGTCCTACAAGACAAGGGAAGTCTAAACTAAATTTTAAGTTGCTACTAAGATTTCCAATCAAACATCAAAGGGTCCCATATGTCTCGAAAAACTCGAATACCTTTTTTAAAGAGATGTCTACCTTTGAGATTTTTGATAGTGGTCAAAGGACAATTGTTTTGCCGAACCAAGCAGTTCCACCAAATGGAAGAAGAGACAAAACTCAAACCATGGCTCAAATTCTGATAGTACCACTTTAATTTCTTGGATGTAATTTGCCACACTTTCTAGATGAAATTAAAGGAGACATAACCATGTGTTTTGAAATAAAAGGCACAACATAATTTCTTCAAAATAAGTTCCGTAAAAATGGAACCCATGTAAAACAATAGATCAAGTTGGGCGCCCACACCCCCTCCATTAAAATAAAAATAAAAATCCCTTTGCCTTGGCTTGTAAAGGAATTCCATGATAAATATTTGTCAACTACTTAAGTACTCATGTGCTGTTCCACCTTAAAGAATGCACCATTCCTTTCGTGTGAAGAAACAATCATAACAAACAATAATTAAAGTTGCCTCTTATCCTAAAAATAAATTTAATTTTTTATTAAAATCGGCAATAAACAATTTTTTAAAAAAAAAACACAATGCAATGGAGAAAAATAACAAACGATGAGTCCGTCCTTCCACGGTTATTATAAAAACAGTAAATAGAAAATAGAAAAATCTGGTGGATAGGGTCAAAGACTAAAAATCAGGGATCATAAACCCTAATCCTTGGGGAATAATATTTTATCTATTACATGCCATATTAAATCCCACTTTATCCGAGGTCACAATTGTAGTTTCCCATTGTCCTCATGTGGCGGACGCGAAATTTTGTACAAAACGGTTAATTTCTTCGCGTCCTATATTTACATAGAGAAGGGTAAAAGCTTGGTAATCTTGAGTAGAGTGGCTGACAATGGCGCTACGACGGGGAAGTTTGCTTCTCTTCTGCACTTTTGGTGTGTTGTTGGCTTCGATCGTCTCCGCCGATGTGATATTTGAGGAGCGATTCGACGGTATGTCACGATTGAGCCGTTTTAAATAAGATTTGGTTGACGAATGTGAAAACCACTGTGCTGTGTTGGTTTTGAGTTTCTGAGGGATCGATCTGAAATCCGAGGGTTTTATGACTTTCTGGATTTGTTTCTTTAGATCTTGTAATGAAATGTGAAATCTTTGATGTTGTTTAATTATTTTTGAGTGTTTTTGGGGGAGATTTGGTTCGGAAATGTGAAAGATGCGTGGTTAAGTTGGTTTTGAGTTTTTTTAGGGATTTTATTGATGAATGTGGATGGATGGGGTTAAGATGCGTTTTTACTGCTTGAGCGGAAGGTGTAGTGTCCCGATCTACCGTCTGAAGGTCATTTTTTAAGATAGCATACGGGAAAATTGTGTTAAATTTTGAAGCTTCTGTGAAATTTATGTGGCGCTGGGTCTTTTGCAGAAATATTTGCTTTTTGCATAAATTTTTGCCTTATGCGGGAATACTAATTGTTGTTTTTACATACATTGTGAAAATACGGTAAACTTTGATACTAAACAGAAATATTTACTTTTTTTTTTTTCTAATAATTGTTGTGGAAATACTGCCAAATTTGTATCTTTATGCAGAGATTTGCGCTGAAATTCTTATGGAATATTTTTGTTTGCGGGCAGGATTTTGTTTTTCGTAATGCTGCTTTTAGTATGTTTGAATATTTCATTATTTAGTATGTTTGAATATTTCATTATTTATTTTTGCCTTGATTGGAAGTGTTGAAGTTTACAGTATAGTGTTGGAAAATTATTTTAGAATAGTAACACAGTCTTGTTATAAGTTGAAGGGCCAAGTATGGCAGGATAATTATTAATATTTGAATTTAAATGTAAGGAAATAAGGGTACGGAAGCGTCTTATCAAAATGTAAAGTAAAATGTTAAACTGGAGCATGCATGGTTTTGCCAAATCATATCCCTGTCAAAATTCTATCAGTTTATTAACTAAATGCAAATTAGTCTCTGGGATTTGAGCTTGGCTGAACCGATCTAGTTTAGGTGTTGACTACCTGGTAAGTGAATTGTCGTACTTATACAAGTTCAGGTATAAATACCAATAATGCAATGGCGATGTTACTTATGTATGGGTTTAGAGATAAACAGTGTCTAAATAAATACGACTTTGTTGGACTGTTGTCTGATACATTGAATATGTTTTGCAAATTGGTTCTTGTAGCTGTTGTGAATTGATATGAAATCTATTTAATAAGAGACATCAAATTTGCACAGTCCATAATTTTGTATTCATACTTCTGGATAAAACTGTAGCCCAATGCTTAAATCTAAAAGATCCCCCCCACCCAATAAAAAAATGAACATATCCTTTCCATGTATCTAGATAAAGCAGATTCCCTATGCATATTAGCAGACATTAGTAACAACTAGATTTGTGAATGCTTCAAAATCCAGAAGCATTCATGAATGTAGTTGTTACTAATGTCTGCTGAATATGAATAGGATATCTGATATATGTATTACCCATAGTCTCATAGATGCATGGGATGAAAATATCCATTTATCTAATCAGAGTATCTTTTAGATGTAAGCATTTGGCTCAGAAAAAAAATATTTTGTCTCAGGATTTTATGATTCCATTTGAAATAGGGATTTGACAAATGAAAGTAGTTGTTTAGTGTGGTTCTACCAAATCATGGTAACATAATCATAGTTTTGGTATCTTTATATATGATATAACATTTGAACTTAGCCGTTTGGTGTATATTACCCATTTTTAGTCTTCAGAATTAAACATTGGGCTCAGGATAAGACATCTTGTCTCAGGATTTTATGATTTCATTCAACATAGGGCTCTGACACTGAGTCATTGTTTGATGTAGTTCCACTAGATCATGGTAACACAAGGAGAATAGTTTTAGCTTTCATAGTTTTTGCATTTTCATATAAAATTTGATCTTAGCTGTTTGGCATATATTCCGATCCTTGTTAATATCAGATTTTTTTGCCAATCTTCTTTCCCAGACTTACTCCATCTGCTTTTTGAGAGGATGTCTGGGTTTCAACAATTATTGGTACATGTGATATGAACTGAAAAGTGGGATTTTTAGGTACCAACCTCATTATTCTTTAACTTGTGATGTTTAAGGTATTCTTGTTATTAAGTGGGTAAACTCTTTCAGTCTGTATTTTTCGTTCAAGTGAGAAGCCTTTCTCGGGATTCCCTTAAATATTTTATTTCTGGCTTGGTTTTGGTAGTAGGTGCAAAACCTTATATGCAAAGTACACAGTGTCTACTGAAACAGAGAAGGTGCAGTTCTAAGCTTTTGAGTCAGCAGTTACAATGGTCACCAGCTTTCTTGACAACGAGCAGCATTGTTTACCAATAAAGTTTAGGTTTTCTAGTTTTAAGGATCTGGGAACAGGAAAGGTTGGCTAGGTTGGGGGTGCTTATTAGCCTAGTACCATCATATGCTTTGTTTGATTAATTACAATTACATGAAGTACACCCTCTTCTTAATAAATCACCATGCTGATGTGTGCCAGCAAATCAGCTTGGTAGGTTAATGATTTTGATTTTGTTGGCATGACATTGTAGTTCTTTGTAGAGGTCAAGGATGGTTACAAATGGAGAGCTTTGTATGCTACCAATACAGAGATTGCTGTGCTATGAATATAGATCTCATATTTGTGTAGGTTTGGGGAGATTTGATTGCAGGCTATTTGAGCTTTCTTAATGGGTGTTATTTAGGCCTATGATAGTTTGATTATTATTCAGTGCATCTGGTCATTTTATTTAACCGTAGTCTATAATTTGAGAATGTAGAAAATCAATTATCAGATTAATGAACAGGTACTACTATTTTAACCATTTTCATATTGCATTTTATCCAGAAATCCAACTAATAGCTATGTAGTTGTACTTGTATATGGTTAGTTAAAGTTAATGGGTTTCTTTTTGTTATTAGCCTAAACATAGGCATGATCAAAGTTCTAGACACTCCATCTACTCATTGGACTTTAAACATTGTATGGATTTGCAAGACCTTGAGGAAATTTAAAAATTAGGAGAAACTTTTATGGCAAACTGCACAATCATCCCAGTTTGGAATACCTGGCTGTTCATAGTTTGAGAACCTTAGATGAGTAATTATAATTTTATGTTTAAAATTTTAATTTTTTGAAAATATACATTATAGAGTTTATTGCTAATGTCATTAGAAAATCTAGCTTTGAGTTCATATTTGTGTACTATTATTTCAGTTAGAGTAAATGTCAATGGATTGATTATTGCTTGCATATAGCTGACTTTTCATTTTTTTTTCAAATAGATGGCTGGGAGAATCGTTGGGTGCAGTCTGATTGGAAAAAGGATGAAGGCACAGCTGGAGAGTGGGTTCACACAGCAGGGAAATGGCATGGGGACCCAGATGACAAGGGTGTGTAGTTATATCTTGCTATTTTGTTTTTTTAATACCCTTTGAATGCATCACATTTGTAAAATCTTAATTTGTTTGAATTGATTTAGAGACTATAGCTATTAAGCTTCTCTCATTGAATTCACAGTTGTGTATTCTCATTATTCTATGGGGTACTTACTGGGTTATGGGAATCAGGGATCCAAACCAGTCCAGACTATAGGTTTTTTGCAACCTCAGCCAAATTTCCCGAGTTCAGCAACAAGGATAAGACCCTTGTGCTTCAGTTTTCTGTCAAACATGAACAGAAACTTGATTGTGGTGGTGGCTATCTAAAGTTGATAAGTGACGAATTTGACCAGAAGACATTCAGCGGAGAGACACCTTATAGGTATTTGGCGTGCATTTCCTATGAACCATGTTTAGAAATATTCTGCAGCTGGGAGTTTTAGCTAATGTTGTCTTTTGAGTTTGGAAAATCTGTTTTAATGCATCTGCTTGTTATTGTTTTTTATTGCAGCATCATGTTTGGACCTGACATTTGTGGTTACAGTACTAAGAAAGTTCATGCTATACTGGCCTATAAAGGGAAGAACCATCCTATTAAAAAGGATGTCCCATGCGAAACTGACCAACTTACACATGTATATACTTTTATTCTTAAGCCTGATGCAACATATAGCATTCTTATTGACAACACTGAAAAAGAATCTGGGAGTCTGTATAAGGACTGGGAGTTACTGCCAGCAAAGAAGATCAAGGATCCCGATGCAAAAAAGGTACGAGTATTTTTCATCAGGTTTTATCGAAGTAGCCGGTTCGGGTTCGGGTTCGGGTTCGGGTTCGCGGGTTCGGTTCGCCGGTTCGGCAAAATTTTTTGGGGGGTGGGTTCGGTTCGTCTTGGGTTCGTTAGTACAAATTACAAAATATGTAAAATATATATATATATATATGCAGCCTAGAAGCATGAATTCAGAATTAGGATTAGAATATCACATAACTGATAACATCATATAAACAACAAAACCACCATAAACTTGAATGTCATTTAAAACATGCATGATAAATATTCATTGTTCAAACTTCAAGTTCAATATTACAACACTTTCAAAGTTTTAATCATCATATGGATTCTCTAGATCATCCATATCAATGTCAACATTGACATTAGATGAAGTAGGCTGAGCCCACAAGACCGACAAGCCGCCCCTATCTTCACTGTCTTTGGAGATATAAACTAGGGCCATTATTATCAGATCTTGCATTGCTCCTATTAAGAAATTAGCTGATACTATACTTGAAGTGGAGCTATTGGTTTTAAGACTTAAACTTTGTTTGCGATTCAGTTGTGCATTCTTCTCAGAGAATGCTATATACACTTATATTTGGCTGCTATAGGGTTTGCTGTTTAGTTGCTCTTTCTTATGTATATTGCTTTTATAATTTTATTTCACTCTCTTTTGTAATGCAGCACAGTGATGTTTTCTGTGGTTATTTGAGGATAATATTGTAAATTCTCTCTATGTAAGTTTAATGGTTGGAAAAAATCAAATTGTAGGACCTTTGCATTGTAATGTTTACTGGTAATTTGAGTTTGTATTGCAATACATATTGTTTTCTTATCTAGGATTATGATTTTATTTTTTTTATAATGGATGATAAAATGTGATCTTAAATATCAATTAAAAAATAAACAATCAAAATTTAGAGACTAGTTGATTTGACTATTTTATACTTAAATGGTTATTAAAATTTGAGATCTGTGTTTTCTTTGTTTATTTAAAATTTTGATGTTATAATGGAGAACCTTATCCCCGTATCTGAATGGATTGGAATTTTTTTTAATATATTTGAAAATTTGAGGTTATAATGGGGAACATTATCCCTGTCTCTGAAGGGATTTGAATACAATATTTTAATTATTTAAACTGTACCCACATCATAAATATTTATTACATAGGTATGTGTTTCCTTTCTGAAAGAGTAAGTCCCCATGCATCTACAATTTGTAATCGAAGGTTGGAGTTCGTTGAAATCGACAATTAGAAACTGCATAGCAAGATCAGAATTATTAATGCTACAGATTGTGATATGATGTGGAATGAAAATGCTTGTTTGCAAAACAAATGAATGAAAATGAGGCAGTTTAGGTGTTTAACATGTTTTAGAGGTCACTTTTAGGGTTCCCATGGGCGTGGGTCAAAGTCAAAGTGAAGTAAACATTAAAAAAAACAAAAAAAAATCACTTTTTGCCGCCCAGACGCCCGGGTTCTGCTTGGGTTCGCCTTGGGTTCGCCCGGGTTCTGCTCGGGTTCGCCCGGGTTCTTCACTGGCGAACCAAGGCCCAAATGCAAGGACCCTGGCCGAACCAGCAGAAGGACCGGACCAGGACCCGGACCCAGGGCGAACCCGGACCAGGACCCGGGCCAGAACCCTGCGAACCGGCTACATAGGGTTTTATGGACCAAACCTTCATGCATCAATGACCTGCTTGTCTGATGAGGGATGTAATTGTTTGTATTTGCAGCCTGAGGATTGGGATGATAAGGAATTTATTCCTGATCCAGAAGATAAGAAACCTGAGGTATGGTGGATTTGCCTTATATCGCAAGTGATTTTTCATTTGTTTTACTTTTAATAAATTGCTATGGTTTGCAGTCAAATAACTTGCAAACTAATGCTTTCAGCCAGGATATGATTGATGTCCTTGTTTGTGCAGGGATATGATGACATACCACAAGAAATAACTGATCCAGATGCCACTAAGGTAGGCACTTGAATCTGTGTTGATTATACAGTCTTGAACTTGTTTTATATCTATCTATTACATGCAAGTTTATTGTCACTGTTCAGCAGCCAAGGAGCATGCATGAAATGTCCAGGTTTTAATATATATTATTTTTTTTGGTTATATGTATTGATGATGACCAGAATCTCTTCGCAATAGTGCATCTCTAATGATCTATTCTTATGTTTTGCAGCCAGAGGATTGGGATGATGAGGAAGATGGTGAATGGAAAGCTCCCACTATTCCAAACCCAGAATACAAAGGTCCCTGGAAGCCCAAGGTAGATATGGAGGGAAATCCTGTGACATTAATAGTTGTTATTTCAACATTGTTGGTAGCCTTCTTCTTTCTTGTTTGTTTTCAGTGCCTCTATCTGTGGGTTTCTTATGATAATGCATGAAACAACTGACAGAAAATCAAGAATCCAAACTTCAAGGGCAAATGGAAGGCTCCATTGATTGACAATCCTGGTAAGTATTTCTTTCAAATGACCTGTCATTGGGATTTGCAATCTTTGAATGCCTACGGATTCCCATACTCTAATGTTTGACACTATATTGTAACTTCTTGTGAATAGAATTCAAGGATGATCCCGAGCTCTACGTATTCCCTAATTTGAAATATATTGGAATTGAGTTATGGCAGGTTTGTATATGTTTATCATCTTTAAAGCTGTCAACTCAGCCCACCTGCAGTGCCTTGGTTGGCTTTTTAGTCATTGATTCCATTTAATGACTTGTTTTCTCTTGTTTTTTTTGTACAACAGGTCAAATCAGGAACTTTATTTGATAATATTTTAGTGTCCGACGACCCTGAATATGCAAAGAAGTAAGCAGAGGAGACATGGGGCAAAAACAAAGATGTGAGTCAGTCGTGTTCTGAAATTCTCTTATATGTATTTTAGCTGAATGTAGAGCTGGTCATGGTTATTCTGATGATTTTGTTCCTTGTCACCTTTTCAGGCTGAAAAGGCAGCATTTGATGAGGCTGAGAAAAAGAATGAGGAAGAGGTAACGTATCTTACAGTGCAGTCTGCTTATGATTCACATTGCTTATTTTCTACTAAATTCATGGGCTTTTTAGGGTGCTTATGATTATAGCCACATGTTAATTTATTGGCTATGCAAATAAGATCTTGAGAAGTATTTAGTTTGTTGATACTAAAACTTGGTCTAAAATTCCTGCAGGAGAAAGATAAGTCTACTGATGCTGATGAGGATACAGATGCAGATGTAAGTTAATATGGTCTCCTGTAATTTAAATAAAATTACTTTGATGTGGAGATATCTTATGTGTACCTTGAGTGAAAGAAAAAAGGCTTTTGGAACTCATAATTTTTTCCTTGACATATCACTAAACTCAAGTTATTTCAAAACCCTTTTTTTAATCTACATATGATATATATACCTTGAAAGCAGTGGATATCAAATGATCTCTATAATCGACAGATATTCAAATATTTTTTTCCCATATTTTCAATTTTGAATATGTGTTCGAAATTATCATCGATTATTTTTGCTCTAGACATCAGCATACTTTGTTCTTCTTTAAAATATATTCAATACATGTTTCTTTATGACAGGATGAGGATGAAGAACACGAAGATGAAGATGTAGAAGAGGATAAGGAAGAGCATGTAAGATTCTGATCATGTTGGCAAGTAGATTATTGATATAGCACACAGTTTCTTGATGCAAAATATCATTTATAAACAAAATTGCTAAGAGTCATTTTCTGATCATGTTTTTTCAGGACGAGCTATAATTGCTTGCAATTTGTAAGCTTCCTTGCCGACTACCTGAAGCTGAGGGCACAAACACTCTTCATCCTTAATATTTTTGCAAGGTTTTACGGATGCTTCTCTGATCTGTATTGAGGCTAGATTTTACAGAACTGAATAATAATACTTCAGTGTCAACTTTCAAAGGTTGACATCATTTTTCAAGTAATTGAAGTGGGTTCAGTGACATCACGTTAACAAATTTCTTGCTGAAATTAGGAAAAATTATGCAATATATGGTCACTGAATGCAATTGAAATGCTTTCTTTGAAAAATCTCTTGTTTCACCTTACAGGCAGTGTTTGGTTTGATGCAATAATTCATGTTATTTATAATTGTAGGGAAATCACAATTCTACATGATTTTAGCTTTGGGTACTCTAGTTCATTTTTGTCTTGTTTTGAGTGGGATGATTATAGTAGGTCATTGGATTTTACTTTCTACTCCTTTGCATCATTTGTTCACCGTTTAAGAAATTCTATGCCTTTTTAGCACTTGGTTTATTGGCACGTTTTGAAGATGGTTAATAATGAATAACATTGTCAGATTTCAATTGTTATATTAATATATTATATGATAAATGCTATAATAACGAATAGGACTGTACTTGTATTTGAGGGACGACATTTTGGAAGATATATTGGATTATGCCACAAACAGATTGTGAACTGGGGGATTTCTTTTGAATTTGCTACCCAAACAATGAGAGATCAATTATCTGGGTTTGTGAACTAGTGAATTTCTTCAGGGCTGTATTTGAGGTCTAGACACACATATATTTGGATTATGCAAAAAATAGAAGTCCATATGGGCCAATAGATAGAATTCAAGCAATCTAGGCTGTGTGTGAACTAGTAAATTTCTTTTGAATTTGCTACCCAAACAGGGGACAACATAAAATTTCTTAGTAAATGTTGCCGAGAAAAATTGGGAGCTCTTTACAAGGTGAACCCGAGAATTTCACAGGAGCAATTTCTTCTGAATTTGCTACCCAAACAGGAGACAACTTAAAATTTCTTAGTAAATGTTGCTGAGAAATTGGGAGCTCTTTACAAGGTGGAAAATTAGGCTTCCTATTATGATATATTTATTGAATTATGCCATTGCCCACATGGGCCGATGTAAAGCTAACTTCCAAGTTTCTTCTGAATCTCTCATCCAAGGAGAGATTGCCGAGAAGCGGGGTGTGGGGAGGATTTTTGGGGTTTTGCAATCAGGGAGTTGGTGGCCCCAAAAATTCACATGGTGTTGGTCAATGGTGCTTCGTGGATAAAATATTCCTAAGCTGGTGGGGAGCTAAGTGCTCAAAAGCAGGGACTCGTACTTTTTAGGACAAGGCTCCAATTTATTGTTTTAGTATTTTTTTTTTTTGTATCATGATTCAGGATCCTGCCCCTGGCCAACACCATATGGATAAAATATTCCTAAGCTGGTGGGGAGCTAAGTGCTCAAAAACTGGGATTCGTACTTTTTAGGACAAGGCTCCAATTTATTGTTCTAGTATTCTTTTTCTTGTTTAATGATTCTGGATCCTGCCCCCCTGCAGAGAATGAGTCCTCATTGTGTTATTTTTAACCTTTGTGATGTTAAAAAAGGAAGAGTGACTCCTTAATTTTAGTAATTCCTATGAACCTGACTTAGTTTACTGTACTGTATTCTTGGATTTTCAGATCACGAACATTTTGCATTGGGATTTTCTTGGAAGTATTAATGTCTATGCTATATTTGCCATATTAGTAGTTTTATCAAATGTATCATACTCATTGTTGATGTTTACCCCTTACAAGATCGAAGATTTTAAAAACGCCAGGCGATGCTTTTTCTGTTGTTTACAAGCTGTAGTTTTGTCTTGAACACAACTATAAGTTCTAGTCATGATATGATACACAGCCATTTGTAGTCGTGAGTAGTGAAGTCAAGTTTGGGGTTTGATTACATATTGTTATAGGTAGTTTGTGATGTCAATATATAATGTCTTCTCGGTATGTTGCATGCATATTGATAGATAGGAACTTTAAATATTCGCTTAAAGATTTTTATATATTGATGTCTACTGGGCTTTCTTTAAGTACTTAGGTTAAGGTCCCATGGAGGTGGGGCTCCTTAAAAATCTCAACGTATGCTGTTTAAGTTTTTTTAGAAATATTTTAAATTTTTTGGTTCCATGGATTTAATCTTGCAATTCTGCTTAAATTTTCAAGTTCCAAAATTTAAGGAATGAACGGCAATGCTTTGATAACAAAATAAAAAAAAATCAAAATTCTTTTATTTATTTTTTTGTTAATAAGAATTAAAATTTTTATGAGACATGTGGCAGTAAAAACTATCAAGTTGTAAGGACAATTTTAGCTTCACCCTAATTTCACCAGCTGAAATATTCATTCTTAAAAGATAGGAGTTCTTATTTTTCTGGAAAATATTCCAATTAATCCTGTAGCACATTTTTTTCCCATGGAACCTCTGCCTCGTGAAAATAGAAGCCCAAGCCCTATGGGACCATACAGTTATAGGTGTTATTACTAGTTTTAAAAATTTCTATTCCATTATTGCTGAGTTTAGCATACCATTAGGTATTGGGTCTATTTGCTAGTTAAAAAGAAGCCCAAGCCCTATGGGACCATACAGTTATAGGTGTTATTACTAGTTTTAAAAATTTCAATTCCATTATTGCTGAGTTTAGCATACCATTAGGTATTGGGTCTATTTGCTAGTTAAAAAGTTCAAAGATTTCAATTTATTTATGTTATGAGGTTCAAACAACCACCTGGTTTTTTCGTGTAATGATTCTGCGGGGACCAGATGAACATGAGCTTTCTTTAAGGAAGATAAACTAACTTGTTGGGATTCTATAGTGGGCAGGGATAGTAGAACTACAAGAGAGAGAAAGACGAACTTAAGCTATCTTTAAGGAAAATAAATAAAGTCGTTAAAAAATGTTAAAAGAAAGACTTTAGTGACGCATCAAATCCTTAAAAACTGAACTTATCACATTAGTGGTGAAGAAGTGTAATGGTGAAAATTAAAAGAAAATGCAAAGCTTCAGCTGTAGCGTTAGTACAATTAGGGTATAAATAAACATTCACGAGGGCTATTGTATTATTAACTAATAAAAGTAGTTAAATTATAGAAGACTTTTATCAATTTAGAGTTATTTTGAAAATATTATGTTTATTATTAATAATTATTATTTTGATGTGTAAATGACTATCAAATTTAAGGTATAAGGTAAGAGTTTTTGTTAGTAGGTTTTGTCATTACACTAAATGCTTTGTTGTCATTATAGAATGTCATTAATTATGATAAAATCTGATGACATTTTTAACATTATAAAGAAAAATAAATTAATGATATAATTATTCTGAAGTATATTCCTTATATTTTTGAACATTAAAATTGATTTAATTGTCATTTTTCAAAATTAATTTATTTAAACATAAGTAAATCTAATGCCAATTACTGTTTGGAAAGGAAAATAAATCTTTCACTAGGCTAATCTAATAGAGTGAATAAATGTTGAAAGTTTAGAAAAGTAAATGGACTAATGTATTTATCTCTAGAATTAATGTGAGAGAATAGATATAACGTGGCATTAATATAGAGAAACAACTTCAAGTCCTATGTACATAGAACATTAGTATGGACATATTCCTCCAACATGGCATAAAAAAACATGATCATTAGGTAAGGCAGTTAGTGCCGAATAATAACTTAAATTTAGGTATGAAACTAGGCATGTATCCATGATATAAAAGATCACTATAAAAGCATGGTAAGATAATGAAGGCACAAATAATAGGAGAGCGTGGCCCCAATGCAAAGATATGGCAATGCAAAGATATGGTAATGGAATTTTAATATGGAATGGGGAAGGCATGATGACCCCCAATCTAATAGGTTATCTCTTTGAGTGTGTTATATTAATGTAGGCTAGATATGTTACATATGAGGAACCTAGAAAAACACTCATGGTAAAAGTAGGAATATAAATGTATAATAAGTTAAGAAGTTATTAAGGAAAATAATAAATCAAATTGGTAAGGAATGAACCATAAGATCAAGGCACATAAATATAAGGATGCACAAGGTGAAGTAGAAATAATAGTTAAGTGCTCAACTAGCACGAAAAATATAAATGAAGGGCAGGGTAAATCAAGACATGCAAGGATATAAAAGATGTATATAAGCATAGGAGAAAATATATCAAGCAAGGAAAAGGTAAATAAGTAAATTCCCCTAAAGTGGGGGAAGCGATATGCATATAATCGAATATTAAAGGTGAAATGAGTGTATAATACAAACAAAAGCATAATCGAAAGGTCAAAGTGTAAGGTGATAAAGAAGTATATGGGAATCAAAATTTAAACCATATACTATAGTGATGCTCATGTACCATTGAACAAACCCTAGGGGATGAACATCATCCTCCGAAATATCATCTTTGTCCCAACAAAATTTGTTAGACTTGTCTTCAATGATTCGTGCTTCTTGTTCCTCTTGGCTTGCCTCTCTAACCATATGTCTTCATCTTTATAGCCTTTTGTACTTGGTACAAACACACGATCCATTAACATCACATTAGCTATTTCTTTTCTTATGATCTAAATTTCTTGTTTCTTTACTAGTGTTTGTGGAGAAATAATTGGCTTTTGATGCACCACAACTTAATACTAAGTTACTAAAGTAGTCTTTTGGGTATGAAACTAACTTTTGTAGCACCTTTGTCTTTATTTCTTTCTTTTGTTCATGACTAATGTGCTCTTTGTTCTTTCTTTGTGATTTCCTTTTATGTTATTTTTGTTTAGGTAACCTTTGTTTGTACACTTCACAAAGACCTTCAATTTCATATGCAAGTACTTTTGGAGTTGGAATATATGTGTCAAAAGTAGAGTGGCTCAACTCTTAGTTTGGCTCACATTTATCTCCAAGAATATTAATAACTCTTCCTTCATGAGTAAATTTTATGCATTATTATACAACCAAATATATAATTGCTTCTAAATGTTCAAACTAGATGGTTTACCAAGTAATATGGAAAGTCTCCTAGATGTAAGAATGACATGACATAGCACTTGTATAAGTAGTATGATGAATAAATCCAAATTTTTAATCAATATTACATTTTCAATTTTAGAAAAACTCCTAAATGAGCATAAAGTTTAGGCTTGACAATTGACATATATATTGACTATAAACTTTCCGTTCATATCTGATATTGATTTATAACATTAATGAGTATAGTGAACATTAAGATCATGCAACTCCATTATAATACAATAGCCCATAGCAATTATCTCATGGTACTTCACATCAAATAACATAATTTTTAGGGGAGAACATGTAGCAATAGTTTTATTTTTCTCTAAAAAGGTATGTGTGTATGATGTATCATGAGAGTCAACATGCACGTTTCCACACTATCATTTTCCTCATGCACTATATTATCATGTGCCTCTACACTATTTGTATGATCTAGAAAGGGGTTTGTATAAATTTTCACTTTGATTTGTAGGTGTAATTGAAGGATTTCCATTACCATTGAAACCTTTAACCTTGATCATGTTATAATTTTTAAGGTCTTGTACCTAGTAAAGACCCATCCAT
The DNA here is from genome assembly GCA_007258455.2 of Sequoia sempervirens. NCBI lineage: Eukaryota > Viridiplantae > Streptophyta > Pinopsida > Cupressales > Cupressaceae > Sequoia > Sequoia sempervirens. The sequence continues at coordinate 6,148 of VDFB02269850.1, read as the reverse complement.
GATTAAGTATAATTTCCTCTTGACTCTATAAAAATTATAAAATGCTTGTTCATTGTATGTCCTAGGAAGTGGTTTGTTGGATCCAACAAATGTACTAGTGGGAGAGTGATCAAATTAGCACTCAACAAACTTTGAGAACATTGTCAAAGGATTTTTATAATTTAGTGAACTTCCTAGGAGCTCTTGGTTTGAATGAATGAAAAAAAGTGGTAGTAACTTGTTAACATTTTCCTTCAAGTCATTATCCTTTAAAAATTCATTTGAATTTTGATACTTTAAAGGGTATGAGAAATAATTTTATTTTGATGTTTCGTAATTGAATACAGTTCTTGCTAATAGCTTAAATTTTACTCTTTTCACTTGTGCAAAAAACTTCATAAAAGATGAAATTTATTGAGGTGTGAACTATAGACAATTGTCTTAACTAGTCCCTTAACAAAGATGTTTTGTAACTCAATATTGTGTAGGTAATCATTTTAAGATGCAATGACCAAAATCTTATAATATAATCATTAATGTGCTTGTTGGGTCCTAAAGCACACTAAAATAGATAAAATGAAAGTACTCTTAAGGCCCATATTAACTTCAAATTATTTTAAGAAAACCTTTGTCAACCCATCAATTGGGTGGATAGATCTATGAAACAGAGCCATTCTATAGTAAAATATTTAAGTCTTTGGAAGTAGCTTAGCTTGGGACCTATTCTCATAAATGAAATAACATATTATGTAATAAATGATCTCAAATATGTATTAGGGTCGTCCTTACCATCATACATTGAAAAATGGGGTGCCACATGTTGTCTTCAAGTTTTCACTACCCTTAAAAATCAAGCCCATTATTTTTTTTGCCTACACCTATGAAGGAAATTGCCAAGAGGGACTATTGTTAGTAAATAATCATAAAATGTAATTGATTGATTAATGAACTAATCATAGTATACTTCCTAGATTGATTCTTGTAGAACATTATTGATTTTACAATATTACATTATATTTTAATTTGAATTATTTAATTTAGTTAAAAGTCATAAATGCTTTAAATTAATTCATTTATGAATTTTAAAAAATCTTAATATGCAAAGCCATGCATTCTCTTTTTAATGGTATATTATGTAAGTATATTATGTGGGTCACTTTAGTCAAGTTAGCAACGTCTCTAGTAAAGTGGGCCCTACGTAGTAGTGTTATATTGAGAGTAATTTCTCTTTTTAGAATTAATTAATGTCAAAAAGTGTAAAAAACATTAAATGGAAAAATTCTCATGAATACAAAATAAAAAGGTCATTAAAGTTTGAGTAAGTGGGAGTTACATAAATAGAAGTTAGAATAAGTATAACTATTTGTGTGGGGATAAAAGTATAAAATAGATATTTTATTCCATAAAAGGATGTTGTTCCCCTCCTAGGCAAGAGATTGCAATATTTTTTAATGTTGTTGTCTTGAGTTATGAATGAGTGAAATAAATATTTAAAATAGAAATAAAATTTTATATGCATTTTTACTTTCTTGGTAAACTTTGCATTGCTAGAATCTAAGAGTGAGTTTTGTACCACATGCATGTATGAAGTATTAATAGAGTTTGTAGCTAGTTATACCCAATTTTATTTTCTATTTATTAAAAAAATATTTCACTTGTACAAAGAGAGGATGAAAATATTTATATTGTTAACATTTGAGGAATCCCAACTAGCCCTTTGCGTCTACTCTAACTAAAATTTTCCTACCTTTCCCTTTCATTGATTATTTTATTTTTGTTCCCTTTATATTTTTGATAAAAGCACAAAAAAAATCCTCAAATATCTCATCATACAAGGGAGCCTTCCCTCTCAAATGTAGAGGAATATTATCTTGTCAATGGTGATGTATCCAATATTGCAAGATTTAATCACTAACCATTGAGAAAATTAAAAAAGAAAGCGTAGTGACTTGAAGTTACTTGCTAACATGATAAAACACATATGTAGTGGATGTGTAATGATCTCATAAGGTAATGGTGTATGCCTAACATCTTTGAATTTATCATTATCATTCCCATTAGGTTTTGTATCCACTCTCTTTTCTACTCGATCTATGTTATTGATCAATACATTTGATTAGTTCAAATGGACTAAGCAAGGCCAATACTGCAAGTGTCACCTATAAGAACATTGTATGTGTTTATGGATGACACTAGTGACCCACAACAAGGATGCAAATATTTTCTATTATTTTGAGTGCACTTGTAACAATTGTTGAAATATTCTTAAGGTTGTAAAGTTAATTCCAATAGTGTTAAGTGTGTCCCATGCAATTTGAGAACTTCCTAAGTATTAGCTTAGTTCAAGATGATGCACGTGAGGAAATTATATATTGAATTCACTTATTTTGTGTGATGATATTTCTTGCAACAGTATTGTAGGTTGGTGGATTAGCTAAAAGAAATATCATCAAGAACCATGTGATGAAGTAATGAACATGATATTTTGTAGCTAGTTCTATGGGACTATTTATAAGTTAGTGATTGCATATACACATTTGGCATAATAGTGTCGAAATGAATTCATGAGCAAAAGAAGTAGCAAGTTTGAAGTTGGTGAAATGGACAATAATTGAGTTGGGAATTATTAGATAATTTTTTCCTTGTCATCCTTGGAAAATGATTCCTTTCCCATTGTGTAACCATTTTTTATTTATAGATGGCTATATGTTACCTAGGTACAAATATCATAATTGGTGGTAAAATTTGGGCATCTTTCTCATGTCTTAGGTGATGTTTGAAATTCCTTGTTAACATGAGGTATTTCTCCCCATTATTATTAGTTTTTCCTATTTTTACTACCGAGCATTTTGTATAACCCACATGACAAGCCCATTTATTTTGTATGATGTTGTATGTACCTAGGTCATGGATGACTAATAGATATTTACGTAACAAAAGATAGGAAATGATATCAGATGTTGGAGATTTAATTGATCCTATGTAGGAAATTTGAAGGTTATTATATAATTTCTTGGTGGTCATTGGAAAGGGAAACAACCCTTGGCCTTCCCTAGCACTATGTAACCCATTAGAGAAGAGGGTACATAATAAAAGAGGAGAAAGCATAATTTGACTAATTTTTTCCTCTAAGCTTGAACTTGTGAGGTTACATAATAAAAGAAAAAATTCACAATAAAAATAATGACTAATTTTTGGTGGAATCATGATAGCATTTCAATAGAGTAACCTTACTCAAACCTACACCTTTGCTCATAAATAACTATGACAAAGCTCTAATAAATAGGCAAAGACATCCAAGAAACCAAAAATGGTTTCCAAAAAAATGAGCTAAGTATTCATCATAGAAAGGAATTCATGACATGTGTCTAGGATTTACAAGCATATTTATATAATCTTCAAGACCTTTCTCATGAAATTGGTCATCCAACTTTACTAGAGGAAAAAAATAACCCACTAGAGGACAACATAGAAACTACTAAAGAATAAAAAATATAACCAAATTATTACATCATTATAGATACTTAATTATATCTCTTAGAATTTCATAGATACATTGTACACATCTTACAATTTCATAAATTGTTATAGGTTATCTTCCATTTCATGCCAAGTGTACAATATTACATACTATGCCCCTTATAAACAATATCCCAAGTGCCTATAATAATATTCCACTCTAAACACGCCTTTGAATCCCATATGGGCATCCTATTTCATCCATTTTATGATCTTTGGAGATACACGCATGAAATAGTTTTCGTAAGAAGATAATCCTACTTTAAATCAACACATTGTTCAACTAGCACTTGCAAGGTGAATAACACACCTACTCCTACTTTTTTTTATTTGATATTTACATTTCAAGGGCATCATAAAAATAGATAAACCTGGTTTCATCATACAAAAATTTCATAGATCTTCAAGAAACCTATGAAGATCCATCTATAAAATCTATAGATGCACAACTAACCACCTCATTTTACTAAACCTATAAAGATCCATCTATAAAATCTATAGATGCACAACTAACCACCTCATTTTACTACACTCTGAAACTACAAATCATAAAGAACCAAGAAACAAAGAAAATTATTAGAGAAAAAACTATTCAAAACTAATAGAAGTATGCAAGAAAACATGTATGTCAGGACCTTAACTTTCAATCGAGAGTAAAAAAAAGGAATTAATATTTAAATCCTCCAAATCACTAGGTTTCTATCTCCATACAAAACCAATCACTTCATGCCAACAAAACTCTACATGTAACACCTTCACTCCAATAATTCAACAAAGAAAAGTGATCATGTAGAAACCCAAGGAAAGTAAAATATTAAAATTAATATTGAGGCTTCGATTGTAAGGCCATTGTAGACTCTAAGAACTCAAAAAATATGGTAATTTGATTTTAAATCTCTTCACTATGAGATAAACCTATCTCTAAGTGTAACAAATATGAAACTGATACCTCTATGCTATTACAACTCCATAATTGCATCAATTGGTTGTTCTCAAGTAAAGCAACTAAGACATCAACTCAAGAAACAATATTACCAAAATCATAGTCAAGGTTCCCACTATAATATTAGTGTAGACTCTAGGAACATAATCATGATCACATGATCTCTATTTTCCTAAAACCAACAAATAATAGAAACCATAGACTATACTATAGCAATAGTCCAAAGTATTATCCGAGATCATCACATGACATCAATAGTAGTAACTCCTCAAAACAAGGAAATAATAGTTTACAACCAAGAGCTTCAATTGCACAAAAAAATCTCTACATGGACCAAAGCTATCAATAAGTTCACTAAACATTAAGTCAAAACAAATTATATTAATAAACATAGAACCATCACACTTCCAACTACTTGTGCATAATAGTGACCGAGAGTTATCAATGACACATATTCATCAACAAAATTAGTCCACCATTACATAAACTCCTATTGAATGTGATAATAAATTTAACTAAGGAATCATAATAACACACATTTTCTAAAATATGAAGCTCACATATGGTCTCAACACAATCAAAGAAATCCAAAGAAACATTTCTTACCATGATATCCAAAAGGAGAAGTAAAATTATCATCTATAAATTGAGAAGATCACGCTCTAAAAATTGGCCATCTTCCTACATAAATCTACCACAAGAAATTGTGATTCAAAATTTCTCAGGCACAACCAAAACATGAAAAACAATAGCAATACATTATCTCACAACTAGGATCATCCCCAAATTCTTCTTTCATGCACGGATTTCCTAGACTTGCAAGACCTACATCCATAGTATAAAGAAACATAATTTTTGAATCAAAACTTACAAAATGATATACATTTTAACTGAAATATATAAAGTTAAAACTAGAAATTTAACCAAATATAAAACAATACTCATACAAATCTAGATGTCTCTCACTAGTATCTAAAACACACACTCAACAAGATATTTTTAAACCATCATGCAAGTTATGTTTCATTAGAAAAACACATCCAAAACACCCACAAACCTTTACCACCAAGAGTTGCATTCTGAATGCAAAAGTACTACAAATTTACAACATACATAAAATTGCAACCAAATCTTTCATCCACAACAAACAATCATACAATGACTATTCTATGATCTCTCTTCTCCTCTTGTCAAGTAAAATTTCCCGAATACCATCATTTTACTAGCTTTAATTTTTGGTTTGATTTTCTTATTTAGTGTTTTGCTTGCTTAAGTTTTGACTTGGACTGAGTGTGGGGGCCAGCGATGACATGGAGGATGATTTCATATGCAACTCTTCGTGGACCCGCGTTGTTGTGTTGGAGGAATTTTGAGCATTGCAGATTTGGAAACAATCTCATTCCCGCGGTGAAGGGAGGCATCCAAAATATACAAATAAACCAAACCTTTAGACAGTTACAGAAGGAATTTTGAAGCCCGCGTAAGAGAATTCGGTTTGGAATTGGAAAACTAACTCCAGGAAGAGGGGGCGCAACTCATAGAGGAACAGAGGAAGAAGAAATCTCGATTGGGAAGGAGGTTGATGAGGTTGGAAGAGAGGAGATGGATCGATACAACAACGATTAGAGGTTTATGCCTATGAGAAGAGACCACAATAAGGATGAAAGAAGCCCAAGCAAAGGAAGATGATCGACCAAGGAGATGAAT
>VDFB02269849.1:0-23382 GCA_007258455.2 Sequoia sempervirens | reverse complement strand
TAATATATGCTCGTTGAAGACAATGATAAGCCCAATAAATGAAGCATACTCAGTGTAATATGGCCAACACATATGAGTGATATGAAATATAATATGTTGTGGTCAACAAGCAAGGATGTGATCACCGATAGAATGATAGCCAATAGCCATGTAATGGCTTTCACTTGCATATAGTATGCCTGACCTGAACTATATCAAATGATGTTAAAAATAGTCAATGCCTTTCCATTGTATGCCTAAAAAATGAAAATATATAAGCCTGATACGAAATTCATTACCATATACCTTAAGACAAAGTCATAATGACTTAAGTTGTCCCACAAAGAAACCCGATTACCACATGTGCTTTAGCACATTGCAAATGATGACCATGCAACAAAAACATTATGCATATAAAAAGCCCAAAGCCATGTTGTTTTACAAGGTCATTGCCATGTAAAGTGCTTAGTCAAATGATGATGCAATATCATATGCAACACATGGAGGATCTTGACCAAATAAACATATAGAACGACTTGAAAGAAATCAACTTAGGCTTATAATATAAGTCACACTAAATGACCATACAAGATGTTTATGAACATTTCAATATTGATCATCAAAGTCACCTTATAATTCCTGTGTAGAAACAATTGACATAATGATATTTCCAAGTCAAAAATTCCATGAGATATGTAATAGAAATATGCATAATCAGCCTAAACCTACAAATGTATACCTTTCCAAAGTATATGCTAGAGTATGTATGCAAATGTGATCAATGCTCCAAGAGCTACACACAAGTTTGAATGATTAGTACAATTATATAAACTAAGTCAGTTGCATTGTCCAAAACAACTGAATTCCATAAAATTGAATATGTAGCAACCATGTGCAAACTAAACAATGATGCCAATGACAATGAAGAAAATCAAAACTATGAGAACACAATGTCAAATATGTGAGAATCAAATGACACCAGCTGGAATTCCAATAACAACCAAAAAAAATTTAGAATGTTTTGACATCAAGGAAAAATTCCACAAAGAGAAAGTCAACAAACCCCCCCTTTGTCCTTGATGGCAAAAATTGATCCATCTGAACATAACTGAATCAGCAATCGCTCCCCCTTGTTTGTCACAAGGAAAAAGAAAGACACCTGTAATATGTCATGATATTCAACAACCAATCAAAAGGCTCTGTAGAAACAATTTTCACCAAGTAACTTTTCTCCCCCTAAACCATAGCACTGAAATGTCACCAAGCCATGCACATAACCTACCCAATAATACCAACAACATTAGTAGGAGTAAGATTAAGCATGAAAATCTCTAAGAGAAAGTCACAATATGCACTGTCATTGATAGACCAAATAAAATCTTCCACTCAACCACCACTAACCAAGCGACCTTTAAAAGAGCCATATCAAAAAACTAAAACCTGTAATGCCCCACCACACAACCCTAGAGGAAGTTGCAATTAACTACTCAAACATGATTTTTTTTTGTTTAAGTAAAAATAACATGTAAGTTCACAACCCATTTCCAACAACCTCTAAGGTTACGAGACTGAGATTACTTAGAAACCCAAACAAGGAACAAGAATTGAAACCATAAAATTTAATGGCGCTTTAAGAATTCGTTAAGAACCTCATAATATTCGAAGCATGATAAATGCATCAAAGGATGGCAGATGACAATATGATTTCAAACAACAACTTATTAAAAAATAAGATTACAACTCTCATTCCCCCACGAGATAACTCCAATAAGAAATGTGATTACATACATATTCCACCTCATAACAAATGAGGGTAATAAATTACATGATTCAACCTAAAAGAATAAAGCATGAACTAGATTCCACAAGCTTCCCAACTGAAATGATCCACACGTAATCGAAGAAGACCCAATAGATTAAGGTGCATGTTCCACCCAACCATGTGATACTTGAAGGCTCACCCCCCATGCCAGGAGATAGTAACAAGGAATCCTATACAAGACCATCAACCCCTAGACATGGGATAACTCACAATGACACAACCAATCACATGAACCATACAACCATAAGAATAACCCAAGTACAACTCTAGAATCATTGACATAAGTCACATTGCTTCTAGAAATAAAACAAATAAGGTATGTTAAGAAGACCATACACATAAAACAAAATACCAACTATTGTAGTAGAAAGAGTGTCATCACACAGCTCAACATGGGATATCCTCTGGGAATCTTGATAGGCTCTAGCCCCCACTATGGGATATCTTGGTGGCCTCAACCCAATCCCGACCCCCATACTCACTCATGTGGAATCAAATACCTCATGTAAAGACAAGATAGATGGAATTTCCATTCCAAGCCTTCGCACTCATCCCAAGCCTATACTAGCACTTGTGCCTATGATTGAGGCTAAATTATCTTGATTAGTGTGAAATACTACAAAAACTTCTAAGTATATTGCTTTAGTTATCACTTGATTAAACCACCTCTGAAGGTTACCCAGTTTACCTCTTTGGGCTCTAGCACCTAACAGAAGCCACTCTTCTACTTGAAAACACATGCAAACCAATCACCAAGGGAATCCCAAGTGTATACTAACAAGATAAAACCACTCCACCTCTAGGAGGAACATATAATGAAAACTCACTCCACACACTAGAGGCAACAAAAGTCAAACCCCTCTCCAAACACTGGAGGAAACAAAACACATAAACCACTCCTTCCAAATAAGGCACAAATCACATAACCCACTCCTAATCCAAGGAGGCACATATCATTCTCATTTGAAAAAAATGGGTAAAACAACAAGATACAACTATACACACTACCCAAGGCAATACAAAGGTTGAGTAACATATTACGATAACCCACACAATTAAATGAAAACCCCATCTAGAAGACTTACATAATAAATTCACTCCATTTGCCCAAAAATGATAATGAGAGAAAACACATAATGAAAAGACACTTTTGGAAATTAAATAACCTACTTTAGGATTTCTTAAATCCAAACAACGCAATGACATAATTGTGTGTAATCAATTAAAATAGGATTTACTAAATCCAAGAAAAGAAATAATACATCGTTTGCAAACATCCAAGGTAAGTAAAATTACATTTGCAACATGAAGTAATTCAAAACCCTAATTTTTTAATTTCATCATAATTTAAATAAGGGCTAATCCAATTGCTTTAAGAACCTGTGATCTGAAGCTTGAAGAAGAAAAGTTGAGCTTCCCTACAAGATAATTTTCCAAAGCTCTTCCCAAGTCTTTACCCAAATCCAAGATGCATCCCCAAAACAAGAAAACCTCTATTTATTTTTATACCAACTTTTTTTCAAAATGAAATATCTTCCCCAAATATAGTCAACTCCCCTAAAATATCCCATCCAATATAGTTATTTCCCTTCTATCCATTTTGAGGATATTTTGTTTTTTTTTAAATTTAAAATCAAATTTCTTTTCAACATGACTCTTACTTTTTAAAAAAAAGTTCTTTTCCAAAAAGACTTTATAAAACTTTTAATAATTATATTTTCAAAAAGCATTTAACTTTTAAAAATTTTCTTTCCAAAAGAATTTAACACTTTTACTCCAAAATGGATCACTTAATTATTTCATTAATTAATTTAATAACAATAAAATAAATTAACTAAGATTATATTATTTTATTAATAAATTAAATTAATTAATAAATTAAACAACATTTCAACATTATAATTTATATTTATTTAATAACAACTTAAATACATAAAGCCATTTATTTACCTTTTCCAACTTGTAATTAAATAAAATCTAGGAGAGATGAACATAGAAGCAACTTAACCCGACTAAACCCGACGAGACACTATGACTAGGGTGATGACTTGGCACATAAAACCTAGCTACTATCTCCCAATCAAATACCATTAGCCAATGGACATGCTCAAACCTGTGAAACCAGGTGGAGACAATGTCCTGTACCTGTCAACCTACGAACAAAGAGTATGTCGGGGTCACATAATAAAAAACACCCATGAAGAGGAATCAGATGGCTCACAAGTGAGTGGTATTTATCCCCATCCCTTTCAGAAGCAAAATAGATCATCATGGAAAAAAATGACCTTAAGTGGTGAAAAATTCAAAAAAATCAGATTTAGACAACTTGACATAAAAAATTTGAATAAGTTATCTATATTATTTCAAAAATATGTAAGAATAGAATCTGTAGAAAATTGAATGTCATTTCTAAACTACTAGGTTTATTTTTATTTTTTTTAAATCGATTTGGTGAAAATTTGAAATTTCAATGTAGTAGTACTTAAATTTTAGGGAAAAATAAGTAGGTGTCCTGTCTCCACCACCCAACCCCACAATAAAGATAATATTTTTTTTTATAATATCGCTAGATATATGAGGACTCATTCCATAGATGCATATTTTTTGTAATTTTTTCCAAGTAACACTAATTATGAATTTTTTTATTTACAAATTTTAAAAATAAAAACTCTGGGATAGTTCCGACCACCTTAACTTGGTCAAACCTCATGAAATTCATTTTTATTTTTATTCCATAAAGCATAGATCGTTATGCATTTTTGGACCAAAATGTGATGTCATGAAAGGCAGGGATGTTTTTTCAATTAGCATATCAATTAGGGAATTAGTTGTAATTTGAATCCAAAATGAATAATAATTACTTATTAAATTCAAAATAAAGAATAATTTATATTGGTGGAAAGCTGAGAATCTCCTTTAAAAACCCAAGTTTTCATTTCATCAATTTTAGGTAAAAAAATAGTCATCAGCCACATACCCTTCATATTGCCACTTTTTGGCCCATCATGATCCTGCACATACCCTTCACCAATACATAATTACTAACTAATGAATCTAACATCAATAATATACTCAAAATCATAAAGCATCATTAATTAAATATTTATTAAGCTGATCCAAAGCATTCCATAATGATAACATCAGAGTAAAATACCATCACATCAAAATATAACATTCACATCACTTTACAGTTTGTGATTAAATAGTAACCAAGTACCATAGTCAAAGTATAAATAGAAACAAACATAACAAAGAAGAACAATGTATGATCAAAAGAGCCAAAATGGAGGGGTGCTACAAAACCAAAGTTAACTATCCCTATGTATCAATACTAGAAAAACAAAGCATTGTTTTATCTTTCCCTTTATCACAAAGATATTATTCGCTCCCCTCTTTATAACAAAACAATGTTGCTACATGTATCTCCTTGTGTTAATCACATGGATAAATAGAATATCATTACATGCACAAAAAACAAAGACCTTGTCAATACTTAAGGACAAATTGTAACATGAAGTTCCCCTTGATTCTTTGCAAATGAAATGCCAAAAGAGGGACTTGAAAAAGTAAGAATGCAACACTATAGAGTTGTGTTGACATGAAACTGCAACATTTCTTCACCTTATGATCCATGACATTGCTACATTCTCTTTGTACAAGCATAGCACAAAACAATAGTTGTTAATCCATTAAAATGTTTAGGCACCTTTATTGATACAATCAAGATATAGTATCACAAAAAAAATTAGTTTGGATTATACTATTGTCCATACTATACTCACTGTCCACCATAGAAGAGTATGTTGTATTTATGTTTCCTTTTACTTCTCGGTTCATAGTAATACTTGTTATAAAAATCACTAAGTGAACCAATAAAGTATTGCCACCTGCAAGCTTAAAACCATGAACTTCCAAGTAACAACAAAGCACTATTATACCAAAGAAAATATAAAAATTTCCATCATGTGTACTATACTGTCAATCAAGGATCAATAATACCAAGTTGCAACATGAATATAATCATGCAAAGGTTTTTTTTTCACAAAATATATCAAAGCCTTATGATAGATGGTATACATCATATACTGAGTTCCAATGCCAAGACTAATCCATATCACTGTGTACCTATTACCTATTCATAAACCTGAAATGCCAAGGTCAAGAATATAACACAAATACCATTGTCAATGTCAAGATAAAAGGATTTAACAAGCAGTCATATCATATTGCCACATGATTCCTCAATCAAATATCACTATATTATGAAGAATTAAATCAATATCAAATCAAATATCCTTATCACTGCAAAACTGATTTTAATAGGAATGATTTTATCGAAGTGCTCCTTATTCACCACATAGAACTTTATATGCAATAATTCATTAACAAATGAGAAAGTGTCAAGTCCTTTCAATTATGACAACCATCAAGTAATTAACCAACACTTTGTACTTTCCACATAAAAAAATGAGCTTGATATCAACATAGTTCTTACTACCCCAAGATGCAACTAGCCAAAGTAATGCTTACTTGTGTCAAGTCCTACAAATTCCAGACAGTAGCTGGACTTCATAGTTATATCATTAGCAAAATGTTCTTTATCACTCTATGAAAGAAAAATCAATTAAATCCCTTTTCAAATATATAAGAGCATTGTATCACTAGAAAAGTAATCCAAAGTATAGATTCCATGACCAGAAAGTATCAAAATATCATTTTCACCATGCACTGTCCTAGATATTATGTGCCAAACAACTAGATATTACTGTTATAGGTCAATACTATCAAAATTTAAGACTTCTTAAGCTATCATAACTCATTTGGGGTAAAAATAAATATTACCATACTAGACTCCCCCTGATTCTTTGCTTATTCTCAAGACTTGGATGACATCACATGTGCAAGGAGTGCACAGTGCTCTTTCATGGATTCATCTTTATTACCAGATTGATTATGCTTTCTTCTCCAAATCACACATGATCCTTTCTCTTTCTTGTCATCTTAATTTCTATTTCTTCTCCACACCAATGTAATTTTTTTCATTTGTTTATTTGAAGTGTTAAATCTGCATTGTTGTACTTTATGCCCAATGTTAATACATCTGAAACAAATGACCTTGTGATTGATCTAAGGAACATAATACTTCCTAAAGACATTTCCAACTTTGTTCCCATCATAATTTTCACTTGTATTCACACTAAAATCTTTTCTAAAATCTATAACAAAGTCATCAAGAGACCTATTGGGCACAAAAGACAGTCATAACTTATAATCATTAATCAATGTCCAAAGTTAGTTTAAATGTTCTTTCAACTTCACAAGGTCACTGTCATTTAAATTTTCTAAAATGACTATCTCTTGAAGACATTTATGACTATCCTATGTTTTATTCATGGTGTTCAATGTTTTTTGCACCCTCATCACTATTATTTCCCTTGTGAAAATCATCTTTTGTTAGTTGTTTGTCATTATTTTTCCTTGAGATTTGACCCCTTTGTGATTTCTCATCAAAACTCTATATCTTTAGTTTTCCTCCATAGAATTGCACCTCTATTACATCATATGTTGTGTATTGCTTCTTCCTCATGAATATCAATGCACATGATTGTTCTTGAAAATATATGGTTTGTCCGTTTGTGACTATCTTTTCATGCTTTTGACTTCCTTGTTGCACTTTCCTTGTAACTATCTTTAAATCATGCCATTGTCATAGGTTATTAGTCATAACAAACTATCCTTTCAACTTCACAAGGTCACTCAATATTTTTATTTTATCCTTGGAATATCATCATGACTATCTTGGTGATCATTTTCCATCATTGAAAATTTTAACTCACTTTCCATTTCTTGAAATTTAGCATTTAAAAGCTAAGACTCATGTCCTCGTATGATTCATGCCTCCAAGTTTGTCCAAAACAAATTCAGGGCACAAGTCTTTCAACAAAAACTTCATGCTCTATGATCTATTTTCTTGCATTTGTTCTCTCAACATTGTTCCTTTTGTATTTCATTGCATAAGACTACCTTTAAGTGTCACCTTCTTAAAAACCCTAGGGTTTAATGGATAAGGTATTTTTTAATTCTCTTTGCACACAATTCATTGTGGGAGCTAACCCTATCCATTGAATAATATATGCACCCTTTTCAATGTAGAGTGACTGCCATATAGCATTGCCCCTTCCCTTCTTCACAATCATTGCCTTAATCACATTACATGTCACTTGAATCCTTTTCCCTCTTGAAAATTGTGGATTTCTCATTCAATCTTTGTCATGTCAAACATATCACTGGTCATTTGATTATATTTATACCCTACACTTGCATACCTTTTCTTTCACAGTCCATTTTATTGTCATGCCTCTTTATGCTTGAAATATACTATCTTCTCATCAACTAATGACTTCCTATGGTATTCACATAGACCTATGAGTACCTAAACTAGTAATCTACTAAGACAATTGAGGGTGTTTCCACAATAGTGGTCTACACTTTCTCAGAGATCCTATTTTTTGTTGAAATCAGATATTTTTAGAAAATATAATGATTTAAGCCTTAAAAAGTTCCATTTAAAGGATTCCAATTGATTAGGGTTTGATCAAATTACCTTAGACCAAGCCCCCTTGGATATAACCCCACTAGTTTTAAACCATACCTATAACGAAGTCTCCTTTACACCTATCAACATGCTGATAAAAAACCACTTTTAATTTACCTTTTGGGGGATCAAATGAATTCATTTAAAATTATTTTTTTGTAATTATGTACTTCCTATTATAAACTTCCAAAAAAGTATAATTTCATTACATTTAATTTGATTATAATATTTATTTTTAATTTCTTGTGAATGTAGATTTTTCACCAAAAAATCAAGCTCCATGTTCTGCACGTGGAAAAATAGAAGATTATCAAAAAGAATATATATGAGTGCACCAAATATTGGAGTCCTAACAAAAAATTTACATTATACAGTCATGCTATGTCTAAATTGTAATTGGTTTGACTTCAAACTTGATTAAATAAAGAATATTCAATAAAAACTATCTAACCAAGTGGAAGCACTAGATATCAGAGTTACAAATCTAAATTCAAAAGAATTACAATTTATCCTTCTTGGAAAAAAATTATGTGTTATACTTGAGCATCACTTTTAAAAATGTTGTTTTTGAAAAACTAAGGAAGATGGAAAAAGAAGTGCAATATGATTCCAATTTTTTTTGAAAAATATATTTAGAATCTACAGAAAAATGTCACTAAACTCTAGTTTGCATCATTTTCAAATTCTCACGGTTTAGCCACTATAGGTTCTCAAAGTGAAGATTTAGTTAAAAAAATTATTTCGTGTCTAGTTTGGCCAAAATTGTAAACCACCATTGTGGGATCACCCTTGATTGCCTTGTCTTCCCTCTTCTTTTGCTTGATCACTTGATGGAACTACTATAAGGATGTTTTCCAATTTGCTTTGTGTATGTAAGAACTAAAGTAGGTTATGATGGGTGTGAATGATTCTCTCCTTACCCAAGATGCAGTGGCACCATTGCTTGATAGCTTCTATGGTGGCATACAACTCCTTTTCATAGGCAGAGTGATATTGAAAGTCTCAGAATGATACATGATCTAATGTTCATGTGTATGGGGTGGAGTGCGTAGTTAGATGCATTAGTCTGAATTTCAAAGGGGTGTGCTATGTTAGGAATTTTGTAGAGGCATTGCTTGAGCTCCTCGAAGGCATGTTGTGTAGGTGTCCATGAGAATGGTGTCTTGGTGTGCATGATTTGATTGAGTGACCATGCAATGTGAGAAACCAAGAACAAATTTGGGATAGAAGTTGGAAAGTTTGAGGAAATTGCACAAGTCAATGAGGCTACGTTGTGTTGGTCAATCTCAAATTGGCTTGATTTTGCTAAGGTCTACATGTATATTGGCGTGGTCAATGATGTAGCCCAAGTACTAAATCTATGTGGCTCCAAAAGTGCATTTTCTGAGGTTGGCTTGCAACTTGAATTGGTGTAGTGTATCTAGTATGCATGAGACTTGCTCCATGTACTCCTCCTAAGTTTTGCTAAAGAGGTGGATGTCGTCTAAGTAGACAATGATGGAATTGGTGAAGGTTTGTAGGATATCATTCATTAGGAACATGAATGTGGCTAACCCATTATGCCATCTATTCATACAATCCTTGGTTTTGAAATATTTTTTCCAAATAACTTTAGTTTGAGCTAGTACTTAATGGTATCCTAATTTGAGGTTAGTCTTGGTGAAGTATTATGCACTTTGAAATTGGTCCAACAAGTCATTGATGCATGACAAATGTTATTTGTTTCTCACTGTGATCTTGTTGAGTGTGTGATTGTGATGAACAGGCTCTAGGCATCATCCTTCTTATGTGCATGGACTATTGGGCTGCTCCATGGTGAAGAGCTAGGTTAGATCTTTCCTTGATTTAGTAGCTCTTGGGTTTGATGTTGAAGTTAATCATTCTCCTAATAGAATTGTGATACAAATATATATTTAGGAGAGGGAATTTTCAAATCGATTTGGTGTTATATTGCACATTGTATTGGACTTGCATTCTTCAAAGATGTCTTCGTATTGCTACAATATCTTGTCGAACCTTTCTTGCTGCAATGGGGTTGGCATATTTGTGAGCACTATTATTGTGTGTACTTGCTTGTGTAGGTGCATTTGTGGACTGTCAGAAGCACAAATTTTTGTGTGTGGGCAATGATCTTGCAACATTTTTTAGTAGAGACCAAAGCTAGTTTGGCTTGTGATGTTAACTCAAAGAGGTTAAGTTTCCACTTGTCATTATGTATTGTCCATTTTTGTGGCTTAAAATGGTAAATTCCATCATGATCATACACTCATGGTTCTCCAAGTAGGATATTGTACTAGAGGTGTGACATCACAAGTGATAATGTCTTACAAAGGCTCAATTAATGCATACTCAAAAGTGCGTTGTTGGCTTACCTAAATGCCATAATTGTATTGTAACCATCATAGAGAGTAGGGGTTTTGATGTGTGGTGGTAGAAAGATGTGGGTTCCTTATTGCATCATGCATGATGATTTTCATTTGGTTGTCATTGTAAAAGATCACATGGACATGTTCATTAACTTTGAACTTCATATGGAAGAGACACTCTTATACCTTTGAAGCATCAATTATCATTGTGCAAGTGTGAAATAATTTTTCCTCTTGATAAGTATCCTCAATTGAGTTTGAATCTAATGTGGATTGCAAAAATAGGGATTATTGCACACAATGTTTGGAATTAGTGTAGAAGCTAGTGTGGTTGTGATGGCACCACATATCACTCAGTTGCAACTTCTTGCCCTTATCCTTACTTGGTGAAGATGGTGTGACATTCTATGGCTTTGCATAGCTAGTTTGGAGTATGCTTCCTTCATGGGCTTGTTCTTTCTTGTGAACTTTGATTAAGCTTTTCCTTGGATTCAATCTTGGATGCATTGTAAAATGTTTGACCAAAAGCATTTGAAGTTAGGAAATCCATCCTAGTGAAAATACAAGGTGATATTCTAGTGATGAATTTGAGCAATTTGTGTTGCTTAGGAAGGTTCTCATGTACAAGTGTAAAGTATTTGTGCTATTCGGTGTATTCTACCATAAATTCATTTTTGCATTGATACAATGGCTTGATCATGATTATTCATCCTTGTAATGTTTGAGAGGGTATAATTCCTCTTGTGAAGTGCTAACAAACACATCTTATGCTAGAATTTGTGGGTGATTCTTGATGCATTGTGGCTTAGTGCTTTTCACCAATGAGACATTGAAATGAACATTTCAAATGCTATGAAGGAAATTTTTTCAACATTAGCGAAGTTGGTGAAAAAGTGTTCTTTGAGCATTTGAATCTATATAGCTAGCATTGATATTTCAAATTTTCCTTTGAACTCTGAAAGGATTGTGATTTTGCATGTGAACAAGTTGTGAGGGGTTTTACAATGTTGGTTCAAGTTGTCTTATGAAGTTGTGGATTGGTTTGAATATTTCTTGGTTTTATGCTTCCAAGGTAGTTTTGAGCATTCACTAAATATTTTCTTTGACCTTTGGTACTACTTGTTGGCCATTTTTCTTTGATGATTGAGAGTACTTTCACAAATTGAACTAGGTGAGCTGCAATCCCTTAACTTTTGTGCATGCATTTGCATTGGAATGAAGGAAGAAATTAGCTTTCATGTCAATGATTTGATTTCTAGGAAAATTGGTGTACAATCTTATACTTTATCTAATTTTCAACAAGATCATAGAATGTTTAGTGGAAGAACGAAAATGAAAACCAAAGACACTCGAGATACAAAAGGCTTTTGTTAGATATGTCACTTCTATTGAGAAAGAACAAGGGAAATTTGTACGGAGGATTTAGATGGGAATCTATGGATTACTCTAACCATATTTGATGTAAAATTCAATTATTTATATGCAATATTTTAGCTAGGTTGTTAGCTAAAATCCACATAGATGTTGAAAAATGTCTCATGCTTATGGCAATCAGAACATACTTGAAGGCTCTTATAAACTCTAATAGTTGTACCAAGGGCCATGTTTAACAAACCAAATTCAATTGCTAACTTTTCACTATGGTGGCAGATAAATTTAAAATAAAAAAAATTGCAATGTTTCATCCAAATTTTGACGAACATAGTCCAACGAAACAAAAAAAATTGTTATGAGGTTGCTATACATGCAACGAAATTTTTTGTCACAATGGAAAATCCACCCAATTGGAAAAACAATGAATGTTTGTTATTTGTTCAATGCTTTCAAATGGGCACCCTACAACATTTTGTATTTTTTTATGTTGATAGATGGATGAAGTTATGTCATTTTTGTTACAAAAATCACTAGCATTTTCTGTGGCGTTGAATGACGATGGTAGGTCATGGTTTCAATCAATAAAAGTTGGTCATCAAATTGACAAAATTCCAAAGATAAAATTTAAAACAGTGTTTCATCATAAATTTGACAATATTTTGTCAAAATTGTTATGAACATTTGTTAGAATTTTTAGTCAAATACAATAGTGTGTAGAAGAACAACCAACGGAGATAAAGGAGTTGATGATAGATTATGAGGAGATCATTTTAGATAATGTACCTGATGGATTACCACCTGTGAGGAGTATTAGTCATTGCATGGATCTGATTCCTAGAGCTAGTTTTCCTAATAAAGTAGTACACCAGATGACACCTACAAAAAATGAAGAGTTGAATGGACAAGTGCAAGAGTTGTTGTAGAAAGGTTTGATCAGAGAAAGCTTAATTCCTTGTGTAATACTTAATGCATTAGCACCTAAGAAGGATGGAGAATGGAGGATGTGTACATATTCTAGAGCCATAAAAAAGATCATGGTGAAGTATAGATTTCCTTTGCCCTAGATGGATGATATTATGGAGTATTTGAGTGAAGATAAATACTTTAAAAAGATATATTTGAAGAGTGGATATCATCATATCAAAATTATAGAAGGGGATGAGTGGAAGACAAAATTTAGGGAAAATGAAGGATTGTATGAGTGGTTGATTAATGAGTTATTGAAGAAATTCTTGGGTAAGTTTGTGATTTTTTACTTGGATGAGATCTTGATTTTTAGTAAGAGTAGAGAAGAAAAATTTATTCATATAAGACAAGTTTTGTAGAGGTTGAAAGAAGAGTAGTTGCTAATAAACATTAAGAAGTGTAGTTTCATGAAGGAAGAGTTGATATATCTGGGATTTGTGATATCTATGGATGGATTGAAGATGGATCTTGAGAAGGTAAGATAAATTGTTGAGTGCCCTACATTGGATAGAATTGGAGAGGTAATATGTTTTCATGGATTGGCTAGTTTCTATTGGAAGTTCATTAGGAATTTCAGTTCTATTTGTAGTCCTATGACATAAACAATGAGAGGAGATAAGATGGATTTTAGATGAACATCTGGAGCAGATTTAAGTTTTGAGTTGTTGAGACAAAACGTGAATAGGCAACCTATGTTGGATTTACTAGACTTCAACAAGGTATTTTAGGTAGACTGTGATGCAAGTGGAAATGCAATTGGAGTAGTATTGATTCAAGAAGGAAGACTAGTAGCTTATTTCAATGACAAATTGAATGATGCTAGGAGAAGATATTTAGTGTATGATCAGGAGTTCTATGCCATAGTTCAAGCCTTGAATAAGTGGAGAAATTACTTGTTGGCTAAGGAGTTTGTGTTGTATATGGATCATCAAGCTTTGCAATATTTGAAAAATCAAGGTAAGTTGAATTAGAGACACATGAGATGGGTAGAATTCTTGCAAGGTTATACTTTTTTTTTTTACCATAGGAGTGGAGAGTAAAAAAGAGTTGTTGATGCTTTGAGTAGGAGAATTAATTTACTAATAGAGATGAGATTCGAGGTATTAGGCTTTGATGAATTGAAGAACATGTATGAGGAAGACCCAGATTTTGCAAAACCTTGGAAATCTTCTAAACAACCAGTATTAGAGGATAAGATTTAGCGGTTGGATTATTTTATTAAGGATTATATGTTGTTTAGAGGGAATCAGTTGTGTATACCCTAGAGTTTAATTAGGGATAACTTGGTAGGAGAAAAACATAGTGGAGGATTGTCAAGACACTTCGGTGTTGATAAGACAATAGCATTGGTAAGTGAGAACTACTTTTGGCCATAGATTCATAAGGATATTAGGAAACTTGTGCAAATTTGTAAAAAATTTCAAGTTTCAAAAGGGAGTAGTCAAAATGTTGGATTGTATAAACCTTTTACAGTTTCGAAGAGACCTTGGGAGGATATCAACATGGATTTGATACTAGGTTTACCAAAGACAGAGAGAGGTAATGATTCTATACTTGTGGTGGTAGACAGATTTTCTAAAATGGCACATTTCATACCTTGTAAGAAGACAACAAATGTAGTACATGTAGTAGACTTATTTTTCAAGGAAGTGGTCAGATTGCATGGATTACCTAAGAATATTGTTTCAGATAGAGATGTAAAGTTTTTTGGTTACATTTGGAGGATACTTTGGAAGAAGTTAAAGACATATTTGAAGTTTAGTTCTACTTTTCACCCATAGAATAATGGACATAAAGAGGTAGTAAATAGGAATTTTGGAAATTTGTTAAGAATTTTTATTGGAGAGAAGACCGTAA
Organism: Sequoia sempervirens; assembly: GCA_007258455.2. Lineage (NCBI taxonomy): Eukaryota > Viridiplantae > Streptophyta > Pinopsida > Cupressales > Cupressaceae > Sequoia > Sequoia sempervirens. Next base: position 8,423 of record VDFB02269849.1, on the reverse strand, counting down.
GTTGGAATTTAGTCCTTGCACAAGCAGAGTTTGCTTATAATAATTCATTGAATAGAAGTACCAGGAAGACACCTTTTGAGATTGTTACTAGAGATCATCTTGGAGGTATATTAGAGTTGAGAGACATTAGTATGGAAGATAAAAGGAGTGCAAAAGTAGAGGAGTTTGCAAAACATATGAAGAAAGTGCATACTCAAGTGAAGGAGAAATTGGAAGATATGAACCATAAGTATAAGGAGAAAGTAGATAAGAAGAGGAGACATAAGTAGTTCAAAGTTGGAGATGAAGTGATGGTATATTTGAGGAAGGAAATATTTCTATTCAAAACATACAATAATTTGAAGATGAGGAATTTTGGACCTTGTAGGATTTTGAAGAAGTTTGATTCAGGAAATGCATATGAAGTAGAGTTACTAGATGGCATGGTTATATCACCTATATTCAACATTGAAGATATACATCAGTACCATGGAATTTAAAGAAAAATTGGAAGATCAGTCTCCTAAACAACAATCAGATGAGATAGAAGAGATTTTCGATGTCAGGGATGGAAGGAAAGCTCATGGAATACAGTACAAAGAATATCTTGTGAAATGGAAAGGAAAACCAGTGGAGGATTCTTCTTGGATTTCTCAGGTTGAGGTAGATTGTTTTGGTTTTCCTTTAGCCCAAACAAACTAAGGGACTCACTTTTCAAATAACACAAGATGTCTAATGCAAGAGCATCCTTGGTTCTTAGCAATCTTGCATCAACCAAAAATATTTTCTTTCAATTTTTATTCTTGTTTTGTTCTTGCTTAGTTCATGTTGGTGGATTCATCATAATTTCTCACCAGACCCTATGGATCTATGTTTACATCATGGACATGTTCATTTTCCTTATTCCAAGATTTGAGCACAATTGGATCTTTTTTTGGTAATTTATCATTTCTAGATTTGATGGAAGTTTCTTGAACCGACAACAAAATAATTTCAAGCCCAATGGCTAGTTTGATCTCTCATCGATCTTTCTTGTAACTTGTGGATCTTGACGGTGTGATTTAAATTGTTCCATGGAGTTTCCCAAACCTTTATTATAGGTTCACACTTTATCCTATGTATTCACCAAGGAGTAATTCAAATTTGAGGATGATCTATTCATGCACATGTTACTTTTTTTTCATTGGAGATTGTATTGATCTTTGGCAAACCCAAATGATTCTAGATCTGAAGATGTGATATAAATAATTGTAATAGATCATTAGTAATTCAATTAGATAGAACATTAGATTTGAGATGTTAGAATTCAGCTTGCATTAAGGAGCATATAGAATATTGTATTTCAGCATGTTTTATTAGGCCTAGGAGCCAAATTTGAAAGCTTGGATGTTGCCAGTTGAATATAATTGAGATTTCTTTTAATGAGCCTATTTGAGTCTACATTTTCCTCCATGTTATATGTTGCTTCCATTGTGTGACTCTTGCTGCATGGTCTAGATTTTTCTCTTTGAGGACCCTCCTACTGTGGCTGCAACAATCATGGACTTGTTGGAATCTAAAATAAAATCTCAAAATCAATGATCAAATCATCCACCTTATTATTCTATATTCTTCCCATAGATGTTATGTATCATGACAATAAACAAAATCATCATCATTCATTCCTCCTACATCCACAAAATCATCAGCATGCATACATCTTGCATCATATAAGCATATCATAATAAAAAAATGTAATCCACTACATCATTATTATCATTTAAGTTTTTTTTTAATTAAATAAATTTGTTATTCTAAGCATCTTAATCCATTACACAATCATCCATCACATATATAACATAATCATATGCATCATCCATATACATACATCTTGCATAAGCATATCATATCATCTCCATATTATAAACATCCATGTCATATCATGTGATAGAAAGATATTGAAAAAGAAGATAACACATCCATTACATTACATATATATCATATCATTGCTTATCATGTATATCACATCATCGATCATCTCATATCACATAAGAATAACTAAAGAAACACATTGCATCATATCATATGCATCCATACATACATAAAGCATGAAATAATGGACATCACATCATAAAATATGTATCATCTCATATATATATATATATAAATGACTGTCATAGTACATTATCTAAATTAGTGTGTATAAATATCATCACATGTAAAATATACAAGAGGCTATAAAAATGAGCTTGTGAATGTGTATCTATACAAATATTCAGGAGAGGAATCAAAAAGGTGTCTATGTCGAGGTTATTCTTGCTAGTTTCTCAACTCCCTAGGTCTAGCTAATGACTCATCTAAAGCTTTCAGAGCAACCCTCCTCCTTTGAGAATAATCCAATTTTTGCATCTCTCTAGGAACATCTCTATGGTAGTGCATCCTATAATATGTAGCCTCTATGACTACCCCCTGTATAGCCTTGAAAACACCAGCTATCCCTACAATGCAACTAGACAACCTCAAGTTGTTGGTGTCACCCAATCTTCTAGGCTAGTTATAGATCTAGCTATTGTGACAATTGGACCTCTCTGTCTCTCTCCATTGACATTACTTATAACTACTACTATAGTTGATCTATCTATGCTATAAGAGCCTACATTTGCACATCTCTAGGGCCTAGCCCCCATGGTTGTAGTGGCTAGTATGTGTTGGGGTGAAAAAATCTTGTACCTAGTTTATTCCTTTACTAGGACTTAGGGGACTTAATTAACATGTTAAGCTTTCTTAGGATATTATTTGTATCTTCTAGAAGTCTTAGTTGTCTTATCTAGACTTTACACTTTCCTAGGTAGTTATGAGTTAGTTGTCTCATGTGATAGGATTAAGACACTTGTCATGATCTTTTCTTATCCTATCTCCCATCCTTTCCTTTATAATCAAGGAATCTCTAGCATATTTTGAATTGCATTCTAGTATATTCCATTGATAATATTGTATCATATTGCAATCATTGTTTGGTGGAATAACATCTTATGTGTTGCTTCTCTCTATCTTGTGGAGGTTATTTTGGTGTTGCATATTTAAGATCTTGGGTTGATCACTTCAACATGGTATTAGAGCTTTGAATCTCACAAGCCCCTTCCATTATATTATTTTCATTAGAGAGTTTCCATCAAGATTTTTATTTTGATTTGAGTTTCTTGTATCCTATATTGCGAGTATGTGCAGGATCATGATGGGCCAAAAAGTGGCAATAAGATGGGTATGTGGCTGATGACTTTTTTTTAACCCAAAATTGATGAAACGAAAAGGGTTTTTAAAGGTGATTCTCAGCTTTCCACCAATATAAATTATGCTTTACTTTGAATTTAATAAGTAATTATTATTCATTTTCTATTCAAATTATGAAAAGTCCTGATTGATAGATTGATTGAAAAAAATCTATAGCTTTCAAACGTATCACATTTTTTGAATCCAAAACATGTGTCACATTCTATGCTTCACATACTATAGGATTAAAAAAGAAAAATGAATTTCATGAAGTTTTGGCCAAGATAAGGTGGTCACATACGAAGTTTTTATATTTTTTTAAATTTTGTAATAAAAATTCATAATTAATTGTTTCCTTGGAAAATAATACAAAAAAATATGCATCACATTGGGATGTCAGTCCTCTACTTATATCTAAAATCTTATAAAAAAAATATATATATTTTATTATGGTTAGGGTGGTCAGACAGATACCTACTTCTTATTTTTTCCTTGAAATGTAAGTAATACTGCATTGAAATTTCAAATTTTCATGAAATAGATTTTTATTTTTTAAAACAAAGCTAGTAGTTTAGAAACTACATTCAATTTGCTACAGATTCTATTCTTACATATTTTTGAAATAATATATATAACTTATTCAAATTTTTACGTCAAGTTGCCTAACTCTATTTTTTTTTATTTTTTTGCCACTTAAGGGCCTATTTTTTCCTTGATGATCCTACACATACCCTTGCATGTATGAATTTTGGTGAGATATGGTGATTGTAGTGCTTTTGGATATAGTGGCAGTATTTTAGGCTATCTCATTGTGTCCAAGAGGCTCAAAAAAGTTAGATTTGGTTTTTGTTTCACTCAATTTCGTCACCATTTGCAACTTTGGCAAAGAAGGGTTTGGAGCTAAGATCTAGTGAATTTTTTTTTACATGAGCATTTCTGGAAAAAAATAAGTCTTCCATTGTATCTAGGTGGTTGTTTCTAATTTTTTTGATATATAACTTGGCCATATTCGGTGAAAGTTATTTTCGGGCCAAAAAAAATTAGCTGAGGAGCCATACGGCCCCCCAGCCTACACACGTATGACATCGTCAGAATAAAATAATAATTTTCGCATATTTTTTTTCTATCAAGCAGTATTTTATTCTAAAAAAATTTCAAAAAACATATATAAAAAATTATTTTAAAGCGTTGAGAACTTGTCCTTAAAGCGTTGTACACGCTGGTAAGTTTGGTGGGGCCCGCTGCGAAAGTCCGCTTGCAACATTCAGAGTCTATGGAATTTTGAAAGTCTATTAGTTGTCCAAGCGGCTTAACCACCAAGTGGGAAATTACTCAAACCATGGAGCTTTCATCACTACCAGGAAAGTGGTGGAAACAGTCATACTATGTGGTTTATTAACCACTGCTTTGACCACGACCACCAACATTTGTCAAGACCACTTGAGCTAACTATGACTGTCAAAGGAAGATCGATACATGTGACCAAGAATCTGCTAACTACTAGCAGTTTTCTAAACTGCCATTGTTTTGCCTCTCTTTAATGTGCAGTCATGTGGAGAACCTACAACTAGCCCCCGAGGGATAAATTTTTGCACCCAATTATTGATGAATTTTGCTCCTATTTAGTGTTGAAGGTGCCTAAAACAAGCCTTTTTTCATTTTTGCATAACTATTTTCCACGACATCGGATTTTTGAAAATGAGATATCATCGAAAAGCTAATTTGGTGAACTTCGTAGTGGTACAAGTGATTTTTCTAGATTTTGACATTTTTTGCTAGTTTTCTTAGCTTGAAGGTACAAGTACATTTATTGCTTTTTCTTGGCATAACTTTTGCAAACGAAGTCAAAATTTGGAAAACTTATTTTTGAAATTGCTTATAAAATCACAAGGAATCTTTTTGTAGCCTCTATTTTTAGTTTTGGAAAGCTCTTTTTTCTGAAAATTGTAAAAATCACTATGTTATAAACAGTTGATTTGAGCTTGTCACTTGTAAAAATTGCAAAATTTATTCATTACAATTTGCTAGGGGGTTTGCAAAATCAGTTTTAATACATTTTGGGGGGTGAAAGGAACAATTTAAGTGCCACATTTTCTTCTTTCTTTTGGTTTTCATGGCAGATCTAAGTAAAATTGAACCACTTACTCCACACAATTGTCATACATTGAAGCTAAAAATGATTCAATTGTTACAATCTAACGGTCTATGGCTAATGTTAGATGTAGAAAAACCTAAATTTACAAGGGATTATGAAAAAATTATCCATAGATGTAAAATGGATGAAGCAATAGGGCTCATTAGCTTACATGTATATGATAATTTGTTGTTTCATATTTCAGAGTGTAAAACACCTAAGAATGTGTGGGATAAACTTGAAGAATTGTATGGAAAATCAAATCAATTTTGATTCTTGCAACTTCAAGAAGATCTACAATCACTCTCTCTAGAAGCATTTCCTTCAATGCAAGATTTACTTCCACAATTCAAGTTGATTTTTTCACAGTTGAAAGGATGTAGGAAAGATAAATCTAGTGATGAATGTATCTTCTTGATTTTTTCTAAGTTCAAGGGCCCTTATCAAGTGTTTTCTTCTACTTTCTATTCAACTATTGACGCAATGGGGAAAGATTACAAAATTCCTACATTTGAGTTGTTTTGTGAGTGTCTTACTAGGGAGGAGGCCAAGTTGATTCAGTTGGATGCCTTACCTAATTCTAAGAATCAAGCTCTCATGGCTCAATCATCCAAGGGTAAAGGAAAGAACAAGAAGAAGCCCAAAGAAAAATCATCTTCTAGTAGTGAGAATCCCTCCAAACCAAAGCTGAAGAACAATCATAAGTCCACTCCATCTCCTTCTTCTTCTACCTCTATAGATTCTTCTTCCAAGTCCAAGAAAAAGAAAGGAGATCCTTGTTCATTTTGTGGAAAAACTGGGCATGATGCAACTCATTTCTTTAAGAGATTAGAGGCCTTGGAGGAAGCTATGAAGAAGCACAACATTTCAGTGGCTAAGCCTTCTTCCATGGGAAAAGGGAAACCTCTTTCAACATGGGCCATTCATTCATCTTCAGACAATTGGATTATTGATTCAGGTGCTTCACTCACATGAACAATTCACGTGATCTTCTTAATTCCATTGTTCATATTTCTACTTCTTAGATTGTAGTTGGGTACTCTTCACAGATTCCAATTTTGGGGATAGGCTCCATTCAGATGCTAGATGGGTGCATTGAGGATGTTCTTCTTATTCCTAATATTTTAGGGAATTTTATTTCCATACATTAGATTTTTCATTCTGGAGATGGGAAGAAAGTTGAGTTTACTCCACAAAATGTGACAGTTAGACAGTTACAAGATCTTAAGAAGGTTGTTGCTATAGGGATAGTTGATCATGAGAACCATTTTCATCAATTTGATGGATTTGATTCTTCCTCTGGTTCATCTTTTGTTGCTCATGCTGATTCAATGAGCAAGCTTTGGAATGAAAGATTTGGGCACTTGAACTATAGATATCTTTAGCAGATGCAAGCACATAACTTAGTGGTTCGTCTTCCAAAGGTCACTTGCACAGATGGTGTTTTTCAAGGTTGTGTTCTTGGAAAGCAACATCAAGATCCTTTTCCTCAGGGTCAACCTACTCATGCAACCACACCCCTTGAGTTGGTTCATAGCGATCTCATGTTATTTCAAACTCCTTTTTTAGGGGCTAAGTATGTGCTCACATTCATTGATGATTTTTCCTGCTGGACATGGGTCTATTTTTTGAAGCTCAAGAGTGAAGTCCTCACCAACTTCAAAGACCTTCAAAACATTTGTGGAGAAGCAATCGTGTTTTTTTTTCTTTTGACAGAGATACGCATTTATAATGGGAGGAGTATTTCGACCGTGCATTTCAGGATTTTCGTAGTATACGCATTCTTACCAACACATAGTTCCTACACCTTCAATAGAATGGTGTGGCGTGAGAAAGAAATGTGACTCCTGCTGAAATGGCCAATTCTATGATTTAGTCTAGGTCCATGGCTCCTGCATTTTGGGCTGAAGCTGCCAATTGTGCCAACTATATTCAGAACCATATGCCCCACAAGGAAGTACAAAATATGACCCCTGAGGAGGCTTGGTCTCATCGCAAGCCTAATGTATCCTTCTTCAGAATATTTGGTAGTGAGGCTTGGGAATTCATTCTGAATGGTTGGCGTAAATCCATGGAGAAGAAGAGTTAGCAATACATCTTTGTTGGCTATTGTGAGGATGTGAAGGCATACAAATTGTTTGATCCTGACACACAAGAGGTTCATTTTTGATGTGATGTTCAATTTTGAGTCCTTCACATAGATAGATCATCCTTCAACTTCTTCATCACAACCTACTCAGTCTTCTTTAGTTGATGATGCTTTTGTACTTGAGGAAGATTTTAATGATGGCCTTGATTCACCTCCTTCTCATTCATCCACTAGGCCATGATGGGCTCAAGTTACTCTTGACGAGTCTGGTCCTCTTGTTGGTGATCCCACAAAAACTCACCACACTTGTTCTTAGACTTCAGGAATCAATATTTTGAGTCATACAGTTTCAAATGATAATCAAAAATTTTAAGATACTTTTGGCATTCCAGAGTGGGAAAATGCTATGAATGATGAGTATTCTTCTTTGATGTAGAATCATACTTGGGATCTTGTGCCTTTTCCTAAGGGAAGAAATTTGGTTCGATGCAAGTGGGTTTATCATACCAGGTATGTTGTAGATGGTTCCATTGACAAGTATAAAGCTTGTCTTGTTGCTAAGGCATTCTCTCAGGTTGAAGGAATTGACTATTCTAAGACCTTTGCTCATGTTGCCAAGATGGATTCTATTCACCTTGTCCTTGCTATAGCTGGATCATAGGGATGGTCAGTGTATTAGGTGGATGTGAAGAGTACCTTCTTGCATGGGGATCTTCATGCAAAGATCTATATGGAGTAGCCACCAGGTTTTGTGTAGGACTCTTCACTTGTTTGTAGGCTTCAACATTCATTGTATGGTCTCAAACAAGCCCCTTGGGCTTGTTATGAGAAGATGGATAGTTTCTTGCTTGCTTCTAGCTACACTCACTAGCATTCTAATCCCACAAATTATACTCAAAGACATGGAAAGGATCTACTCATACTTGTGCTCTACGTGGATGATTTGATTCTCACAAGGAGTTCTACTTGCAT